>JAHWFP010174274.1:0-11734 GCA_023313725.1 Lithobius niger | reverse complement strand
GGGAAGAAGTAAGACGGTATATCTAGTTAACTTTCTAATCTATGGTTTAACGATTCCTCGTTACCACGGCAACGTGTATAGTCTCGATGCCGTGTTGCATTAATGACTAAGCCTAATCTCAAACGCAGCTGCTACTTACAAAATAAAAATGACAACTAAAAGTTAGGCCTAAAAACTTAAAATTAGGACTAAAGGCTGAAGTAGGCCTAAGAGCTAACACTTTTTGACCTGCAATATTGTGATCGTTACTGATAGATTATAATATGGTTTTCATATCTTTGTTCATCTGCGTGATAGAAGTGTGTGCCACAATATTTTCGTTGGTGGCGTTGTCAAGTATTAGACCAGCGGCCAGCATTGCCAACCTGCTGAATCTTTTGAGTATTGTTAAAAACTATCGCTCTGTTATTGTTTGGCTTACAATTAAATGCTTTATTATTAACATTTATAATTTAGGGAAGAAACTTTGCACAGGAGTAATCATTGTTGTAAACAATGTCTAAATTATTAGCGGCGGCAGCCCCACCACCGTAACAAACGTGCAGTTTTATTTTTTAGTCGGCGGCGATGGCTCACATCTTTAGTGTCGGATGTGGAAAGAAGCTAAAAATGACTAAACAGACACTAACTGCTGGAGCAAACAAAAGCCTATTAAAATAAATATGATACGTAGCTTTCGCCTATTTGAAGAAAAAAGCTAAAATACGACAAAGGCTTGCAAATAACAGCAGTACGTCACACCAAAGGCAAATAGCCCAAACTTAGCCGAGTGAGCATTTTTCCCAGATTTTTAAGGAGCATTAACAAAAATGGTACAGTCATGAAAATAAACACTAAATATAAATTTGAAAAAAAAGGTGTGTTTGCTCCGCGTACAATAGGCCCAAAGCCTGTTTCCTAGTACTATTTTCTTAAGTGAGTAGTGAACATATACTCGGCGTATGTGGCAGACAAGCTGATGTTTTTTTTGCTATTTTCCGGCATTTTCTGTCCTTGTAAAGTGCCGTTGGAAACCTTTTTATAAAACCAATTTTGCTGACTGCATTATACGCATAAAAAATTTTGGTAATGTAAATCTTTCAGTTTTTCATACTAGATACTTATATTTTAAACTCTGATACTTTGTTAGAAACGTTGAGAATTTTGAGTTAGTAATTATTATTACCAGAGGCGGACTGGCAAGGTCGGGGGGGGGGGGGTCGGGAATTCCCGACTGGCCTCTCGCCCTGTGGCCTCTCAACAGAAATAAAAAGGAAATTCAGTGTATTATTTTTAATATTTCATTTTTTGTAATACTCGGTTACTCTTCACACCTTTTGGCTGGACCTACTAAATTAATCCTTCAGTTTGCAATCAACGTAGGTTGGTAAGTCTTTTTTGTCCTCCAAATACGACGCCGAAATTTCGAGTTTCAACCACAGAATGCCGCTGTTTACTAGATGCGGTTTCTGGCGTCATTAACGATTAATGAATGAATGAACAAGCAGCTGCGACTGCGTATTGCACGGAAGCCGCTCTTCTTGAACTTACGTAGTGTACGTACGCATTTTGTATGGAGTGATTGCATTAACTGACAGGACATTAACGCACGGATCCTTCAGTTACTATTAGCCAAGGAGGTCATAAGAGAAAGAAAAAGTGACTAGGACGTTTCTTCTGTCACGGAAATGTGCGAACCGATGACAAATCTTCAATATGCTTTTAAACGACGAAAGTCGGGAGAGGAACGGAAGGCCATCTCGGTTAGGAAGAATATGGTTCAAGTCCGTTCTGCGCCCGACAAAATAACTCGGAATTCGGTGGTAAAACTAAAACTTATGCAGCCAGCTATACGACTGACAATCTCCGCTTAGGAAGGTAAGCCCTGAATTTTTCCTACTCCTTACTTTTTCAAGCTACAGAGAAACCAATTGAGAATAATTTGTATCATATTATCGTCATGTGTGCTTCCCACAATTAGGTAAAATAAGAATTAAAGCATATCAGCAAAAATATACCATAACAGTCACATGACTGAAATCTAACAAATACTAAAGCCTGGCCTAGCACCTTAACACCATGACCATTTTCGCTTAAATTTTCAATTTTGTCTTTCCTTTACTTCTAGCAAGTTCGTGTCCTTAACTAGGACTAGGTCCTATTTCCATGTTTTAAAACGCAGAAATTGAGATTCAATTAGTGTCTAGGGCAGATTCAAGAAAGGCGCCGAGGAGAATGAAGCCAAAGGGCCTGTGGCCCCCTCCATGTTAAAATTGCCGAAATTGTTCGGAAAAATTTAGCCAAACTAAGACAAAAATTAATCAAAAATTGAAAAAAACAATGGGCGTCCCCCCCCCCCCAATTTTGTTCTTGTTCCGGCCTTTATTATTTGCATCAAACACTGCTGTTGAAAAATCCCACCCCACGAAACGCCGAAATTGGCTACCTGCAGTGTGATAACACTTAACACTGGACTTATTAGGTAATCCCTAGGTTTAAATCACTTGCTTTTTCATAATAAAAAAAATTAGTTCTGAGTCTTCGTGTATATACCTGGTGTCCAGCATTCTTCTAAAGCCACCAAAAATAAATTTAAGGCATGTGAGGAGGTTTTAAAAAAAAGGTCTTTCCCCTACTGTCTTTTATTTTGTGGCGCCCTAAGAAATGTCTAATACGTATCGTTTGAAGCCAGGAAAGGCCTCAGAATTCCTAAAATTCCGTCAGCTTCCGGGGATTTGCCCCGGACCCCGCTGGGGGAGGTCACTGTGAGCTCCTCCAGAACCCCTAGCTGCAATGCATGATTTCACACATTTTAACTGTCTACCCCCTCCCCTCCCCCACCAATGCCAAATGGACTTTGCTACGTTCCTGGCTCTCCCATAATAAGTTGTAAAAAAGTGGCCCCTGACTGACCCGCCAGTCCGCCTCTGTTTATCTTTACTGATTTTCGTATTTCTACATTTGTTACCTGGTTACTTTAGTGATTTAAAGGAGAAACAATAGAAGTTTAAATTAGCTAAGATGAAAGTTGCGTCTTTGACCTCAAAATGCAGCCATCTGACAGTAAATAATTCTTTTTAGCTATGGAAAAAATGACGGCCAATTTGCCGAATAAGCTTTCAAAATCTCGCAGAGGGGGCGAATTGCGCCTTTTCCGCCCGCCCCCCCCCACACACACACACACACTAGTTGCGCCACTGCTTGTGCAACACAGGACGCAGAACAAAAATCACACGCAAAACAAGGAAGATATTAGCGAAAGAAGTAGGGTAGTGCAGAGAAGCTATTCACGGAGCAGCAGGAAATATAGAAACAGCAGAACCATCACTGATACAGTAGCAAAAGTAGCATTCTTGCCTGGTTTTGATAATACCGTAAAATAAACACCAGAGGCTGATTTAAGGCAAAAGGGCCGGGTGGGCAAGCACCTGAATGGCCCCGTTTTGTCTCCGAAAATTCAATGGCCTTTTTTCCGCTGTTTACTTCGCGTTGTTAACCTGTATATTCGTCATTTTCACCCATGCCCCCCCCCCCCCCCCCAGACATGGCGCCAGAGGCGACCAGTTAAACAATTTTGGGTTTTTTCTTTTACTGATAAGGGCCTTTTAGGTAAAAGGCCCTTTTAGCTAAAAGGTCCTTTTAAGGCCCTCCCGCACCCTTTAAATCCTCCCCTGATAAATGCATAGAACCGATGCGCTAATTAGGCCGATTTCAAGACACATTAACTTAGCACACTCTGCGTGGGAAAACAGGGCATTCAGTGTCTGTGTAAGTGAGGAATCCGGGTAGTAAGAAACAGTAATGGCAACGTAATCCATTCCTTCTACCCCTCTTAACACCATGATTTCATAACTACGAGTCTCAAATTCGACTAAAATGAACCATTGTTTAAATTCTGGTAAATGCACGTAGATAAACGCATGGAAACTCGATCATTTACTTTTCTTAAATGCAGGGAACAGAGTACATTGTATACGTAAACATGGAAAAGCCGACCGGTGGTTAAACGGAAATGTAAAAAAAAAAAAGAAATTGAAAAAAATTACCCACCCGGTCCTTTTGCTTTAAATCTGCCACTGGCGTTTATTTTATAGTATTGCCAAAACCAGGCAAGAATTCTACCCTTGTTACTGTTTAGGTTGATGGTTCAGCTATTTCTTTATTTCTTGCTACCCCATGGATGGCTTCTCTGTACCACCCAACTTTTTTTGCCAATATCTTCCTTATTTTGCGCGCGATTTTTGTTCTTCTTCCTGTATTGTAGAAGTAGCACGATCCCCCACAACTTTCTAATTTACTTTATGCCCCATCTTGCGTAGGCTAGGAGACGGAGACACAAATTGGATGACCTTTAATACGACCTCCATGGTAATTTTGGATGGCATCATCGTATTCGCCATAGGTGACTTCCTATTGATCATGCTATTATCAGCAACCCATATCCAAGCTTTTAAGGATTTATTTGACTGGTACGGGACTTCTGAGACATACTGTATAGAAAATATTGTGGTACCCATTTTTACCCTGTTATCACTACTTTGATTGGCTAAAACTTGTCATGTTCTTTTGGGTCTCGTTTCTGATAAGTCATAAAGACTAAATTGAGTATGGCACCTTAGTATGAAGTCACGCTCTCAAACGTGATAGTATTCGAATTTGTTCTAACATTGAGTAAAGCTTTAGGTCCTTTACTTTACTTTATTCAATTACTTGAGCCTAGAGATCAACAAGTCGTTTTCCTTAGACTGCGACACTGTATGTTTCCACCTCGCTTCCCATGTACTGCGACAATAGCGAGGCCTGTAGGACTGAGCCACAGTTGAATCTCTGTACGATAAAAGCTGAAGCGGTTAACCCTCGCTACAAAACCCTTGGTACCAAGCAGGAAAAATGAAAATGAGCTAGTGTGATATTTAAGGTAAGGTTGAAAACTGCACCTAAGTAAAAACAGGAAACGAACGCAAATTTAATAATCTCTACATAATAAGATCGTTGAACTCACTTTTAAGAGAAAGTATAAGTAAACAATCACTTTAATCGCTTTTAATTCTGCGTGCACGTGTTATGTCTTTGCTACGATGCCTAACAATTTCGTCTAAACGGTTGATTTTTGAAGGGTAAAAAGAAAGAATCCGTGTTTCAGCTAAATGCATAAGTTTTAAATCAAACTAAACTACGTTATTAATTTCGAGGCCTACTGGCAGCTAGAAAAGATAGAATGGCTTATTTACTTCGTAGATGCAGGCTTTCAGAGCTGAGTTGAATTGTTTCAAAGTGGACAGAAACAATCACTGCGGAACACGAGGTTTATCATTGCTATCTTGCAAAGTGGTTGGCAACAATAAAACTTCTGTAAGCAATAATGAGGCATTGTTTTGCCGGCAGTTTACTTTCCGCTTCTCCCAGAAAAAAAAAAATGACAAAGCTGCCAGGCTAAAGGTTTCAACTTTATTCTACAAAAGCGTATTTAATTACTACCCATAGAAATATTTAAATGTCATCGCCTGGACATCGAGTTCAGAAAAGGGGTATAGGTCTGCGTCGTGTCCGGAGACGCTGATTGAGTGAAGCAAGCGAAAATTTGATTGACTAAACTTAATTCGGTCAAACGTGGACATACACATGCGCGCCAAAAACCTTACCAGTGTTGCGAACGATGCATCCAACACCACCCGTGCATACAACGGACTTCAGCAAGCAACACAACATTATTAGGCAGGGACATTTTTTTCCTGCAACGATGCTTGACTGTACCACTTTTTAAAGCCGTGCATCCAATGATATGAGTCACAGGATGTGCTGATTGAGTGAGCGAAGTGATCGAAAATGAGCGTTTGTTAGCCATTGTGCACAAAAATTGGATTGAAGAACCATGATTCGGTGAAACATCGACATGCACACGAGCAACCAAACCGTACCAGTGTTGCATCTAAGAACAGACGAGCTTAGTATGGGCTTCCTCTAGTCTATGTATGAGGCTTCAGATACCATATTGTTGCTGCAGTGTTTGATCCACATGAAAACCTACTGCTGTATCTCGAAACACGCTAGTGTGTCGCCACCATGCAGATAAGATTTAATTAACTGCTGCCAGATGTAAAAAGGCGGCTCACTGCCAGATTGTCTTTTAATTGTAAGAGGTTTATACCCGATTTCAGCCAATCGGTGAAAATTCCCCATGCGGTAGAAATCTTTGCATATCGTTGGAATCAGGCGTGTTGGGTCCTGTAACGAAGAAAACCTCAACACTGAAGTGCGGGATCGTGTCCTTTGAGTAAACGTGTCCTCTACAAGGTTGATTTCTGTTACTAGTAACTAGCTCATCCGACGGCTCCTATGTTTATTCTCGTAGGTTATAAAGACATCTGTACAGCTCACTAGGGAAAGTTGCCAAATATAATTTTCGACGGACAGGTAAAACGTCGTAAGGTGAAGAATTTTTTCAATATTGGGGGATGCAGCAAGAAGCACGTGGCTCTGAAGTGGCACGCAAATGCAAAAGTATTGTTGTACCCATTGTTTGTATCGTTATACGCGCATCGTTTCAGTACTGAATCATCTGAATAGGTCGTTGTTGCAAAGAGGCGGCTCACAAAAACGATAGAGCATTATTACCACTCACAAAAACAACAAATCCCACTAAGACTGCCAGTCTTTCACGGCAAGAAGAGTTGGAAATAAAATGCAGATAGTGAGCACAGGTTTCAATCAAGTAGGAAAATTTTTTTTGGCAAAGAAGTATGTCTTGGTAATGCGCCAAGTTTGCTGACTAATAGAATGGATATATGGTTACGAGCAATAAGCTTAGAGCTTTTTTAAGCCTCAAGTGGCAGATGTTATCTTGATGATCGGCTAAGTAGATGAAGTATTTCTGATTGAGTGAGCAATTCCAGCTGCATTACGTAGATTAACAATAACCTCGGGAGGAGTAACTGAAGGGGGACGTGGTGATTGAGTGAGCGAAGCGAACAAAAGCCAGCTTTGTTAGCCAGTGTACTCAAAAACTAAACTGTAAGACTTAAGCGCGTAAATCATGGGCATTCAATAAACCAAACGTGTCAATTTGGCTAACGCAATGGCTAACTGGGCAATGGCAAATGTCAAAGTTATGAATGTGAAAAATTATATACATAAAATTCCTCCAGAAGAAAAAAGTAGACGATAGGAACATGTGACCTTTTGTACATTCACGGTCCTATGAAAGTTGTGACATCCACCCAAACTGGTATAAGAGAAGCCGCCAACTTTCCAAAAAGAGTCCGCCGTTAAAAGTAGAGATATCATTCAGCCAGGAAAAGGCCGCCAAGGTTAAGCCTATTAGCCAAATTAATAACACCGAATAGTACATTGGACATAAAATGACGACCTGAAGATTGCTAACGCGAGTTGCAATGTTCTTGTTTTCATTTAACTTTCGAACTATTAGTCGGTGCAATTTAATTGGCTGACGGGATTAACCTTGCCGGACTTTCCCTGCTTGAATACCACTACTTTCAAAGGCTGACCGTTTTTGGAAACTTGGCTTCTCGTGCAGCAGATTTTGTTTTGGGAGGATTCAAGTATATTTTTACTCTTTACTTTTGAACACGGTGGGTGAGCAGAGGGTCTGATTGTGAGGGGATGGTCCTCCCGAAAAACGCTTAAAAACCGCGATAATCGTTGAACGCCTATTCCAATTTTATTTGTTGCTAATGTTAGTCTTATTTATTCATTCAATTTTGAGCTTTCTACCTCCAACTAGCACGGAGCGATGTGTATTGCTGCCTAAAACAATGTAAAACAGGAAAAGAAACCCCTGTAACTATGTACTAATTATCTACTATGTGTACTATAGTAAGACTGTAAGGATCTGCAGCAACTATTAAGAGCGGCAGCACGGACAGCAACAATGTATATTTAAACGCAGCACTAATTTTTATAACAATCACTTTAAACTCGACTACAATTTCGATGTATGACGCTTATCATTGCACAAGACTACCTTGAAAATTGTTTGGTCGCTTGGAATGTGGCATTATCGGCGACCTATATGTTTTAAGTTTTGAATTTTCATTGCTGTGCTAAAAAGAAAGATCGGGTGTTTCACCTAAAAACGGACACTTTAAACCAAACGATGATATGTCGTAGATGCCAACTTCCAGAATTGTGTTAAAGTTGAATTGTTTTAAAGTGGGCGGAAACAATCACTGCATGTGCCAGGGTTGTTTCTGCGGTAAATGAACGAGAATTAGTTTAACAACTAGTTGTGCACGTGGGCATGCTGCGCTTTCCCCCCCACCCCTGCCTCCCTCCAGGTGTTTGGTCTTTGGTTTTTAATTTATCAAACCGAAGACCGAACATGTGAATGGCTCCCACATATGCCCTCCCCGCCCACAATTACTTTAATCCCCACAATCCTGCCCCCTTCCGGATATGCATACGTGTCCCCCCCATACACACTTGCCGCCTCCCCCTCTCCGAAAACGTCGCCCTGTGACATTCCCCCTTTGATGCAGCCCCAGAAAAGTCGCTGTCGTGTGTTTGACTGAAGGCTAAAAAAAAAAGCCCTATCACTGAGAAATCTAGCGTTCAGTAAGCAAGTAATCCTATGTTTATGTTAATCTTTTGAAACAATTCACCCCGGGTTACAAGCAACGATTGTTGCCGCCCACTTAAAGACAATTCAACTCCTTTCTGGAAGTGAACATTTAGGAAATAAATGCGCCTTTCCATCGTATCAGGCTGCCAAATTCGAGGTAATTAAGAACCAATCGTCGTCTAGTTTAGTAGACACGGGTTGTTTTTTTTTTTTAGATCAAACGCCGACAATGAGACAGTCCACGCGACTAAAACTTTGTTGGCCGCTCTCGTACCACAACAATACCAAAAAACGAACCCAAACAAGATGCGGCAGGTCTGGTAAGTGGTGCCATCTCTTCGAAGACTTTGGAAAAAGTGTTATAATCCAGCCAGCATCCAGAACCAGATCAACAATACAGAGCCAGGTTTGTGCCAACTACGATTCCAGAACCTAGCCAGTTATTCAGTAGTCAGTCTGCATCTACGACCAAGGGTTACGAAGAACTCTGATTCACTGCACTCTAGCATTTGACCATACCATGTGATTTTTTTCGAACTTAAGGCGTTACCCGTATACTAAAAATAAAAAATAAATTAGGCTGGTCAGAATCGAACCAGCATAAAAACCAACTTAGATCTATACTGTATAAACCAATGGAGCCTGTTATGTGCTACAGCACAGTTTGTATATACTGTACAACACTCTTTCCTGCTATGACCTAATCTAAAATAAATGTCAAACGCAAAGGATATAAAAACAATTTTTTAATAACAAGGTCGCATTGGCCGGTACAATAGTATACTTCACAACTTTAAAAAACCAAATTACAGTTAATTCAAGCATACTCGTACAAGCCATTTCAAAAAGTTGGGAATAACATCTATTAGTATTTTTTTTTTAAATAAACAACCATAGAAATAAGCCCAATCCAATTGTCGAGTTAGTCTTCGGCAATATCTTCCATTCAAAACTTGGCTTCGAGATGATGTTAAGCGTTCCTACCTTGTCTACGTCTTCGTGGACGATACCTACAAGCAAAACAACTTTAATAAGCACACAAAATAAATTCAAATACTGTACCTTTCACGTCATTGTTTTGTGTTTTGGTCGTTTTCATTTGCTCGTTTACCAGCGCAATGAGGTTTAATATCAAACAGTTTTTCTCTTATATGGTTTAAATTTTCTAATCAAAGCTGTTAGTGACGTCAGCCCAGCTTATGACAACCTGCTATACATGTGGTCCTCCTTACAGATAATGAGGCAATGCAAATTAATCCGCAAGCTTGGAGTTTTGTAATCTAAACTTAAATTTGTCCAGCCCGTTTGCAATGTAAACGAATTATTTAGATAGCGGTTTAATATCCTCGGGTATGCCCACAGTATTGCCCAGTGGCGGATTTAAGGAAATAGTCGGGGGAGGGGAGGGGGAGGGGGAAAAGCCCTGTAAGGCCTCCTGACTTCCCGAAATTCCGAGAACCTCTTGTTTTTTTGCTACCTGAAACTATTAGTAAACGTTCTTTGTGAGTTCTATTTTACACTTGTGCACTACTAATGCCTGGGAAATGAAGGCCCCCTTCTTTACCATGAGAGCCCATGAAGGCCCGTTTACGTCGAAGGCCGTCGGGACACCCCCTAGTTATATCCGCCCCCCCCCCCCCCCGGTATTACCGCTAGTTCTGATGATGACTCCGTCACGGACTCCAAGCGCAGGTAGGGTGCGCTTAGTGCAGTCTGATCGCTGCTGATGCTGTTCAAATATTAACAGAGAGAGACAAAGAATTCACGCCATAAAAATACGTTGCGTGGCATATACGGTGAAAACCATTACCTGTTTCTACAAGCTAATAATACGATTTTTTCTACTAATATTTTCAAATGTAAGTTGGAATTGTCTACTACATTTTAGATAAGCAATTTCTATGAATGCTCTGTTGGTGTGTAGCTTTGATCTTCTGTCCCAGTATTCTGGATGTTTTAACAATAAGTGTTTCAATATCCATTTTTTTATTAGCCATAGAAATGTTACAATTTTACCAAAAACTATGGTACATAAATCATGGTTTTTACAGTCTGCGGCGCCAACCAGAATAAAAACTTCATTCTGGTCAACAATAAGTGTCAGTCAGCACATGCCAGTCGCGGCTTGCCTGCACCATGAGCACAACAACTTTATTACATAGCACCATTTCAACCAGGCCAGGAGGGGAGGGGATCCCCTTCAGGATGGATATTGAGAGAGTGCACAAGCAGCGCATGTAACTGCAAGACGCACCGCGTAGTGGCGCCTCGCTATACTTTATAGCGTGTTACAATCCGTTCCGAGATTTACTTTGAAGTTTATAGGGACGCTGATTCGACTATTTCCCAGTTTTCTCGTAATGATCTTTCTCTGCAAGTTAACTTTTATGGAATGTTTTCAGCTTCAGAAGCATCAGTACAACTTGTACAACTGCCGTGTGGTGCCGGAGTAAATTCCGAACAATATTTCTCGTGTCGTTTTATTGTGCAGAATTCACTAGATGTGATATCAAGTCAGAACACAATTAAAATGAGCGTGTCTACTGTTACTTCATTGCCTAAAGGAATTCCTTGACGACGATGAACAAACACAAAACACGCGAATCAACTGGTATGCTTACAATATTATAAGCTCGTGGAATACAGTACGAAACCCAGATTAGCCATGCCACCTTGCCAAAACCATAAAAATTAAGACTTACGTTTACGTTCAGTAGAATTATTTGTGTCAGCCTTTCCATTTTACTAATGAACTACATCCCACTCATACTCGCCACAATATGCGTACAATGCTGAAGCCACGTTTCTTTTTTACTGATTCTTTTACGACTGCCACCAACAGTACCTTCCAAATCCCCCAAACCAAACTCGTGAAGCGCTAATCTGTTGGAGCTAGTTTTGTACTACGCACGATTTCCCGTGTACAACGTTATTAAGCCAGGCATGAAGCACCTTTCAAAACTACAATCAGAACTCAGCAAAGTCAACTGAGCATTTCAAGGAGAGGAAGTGACATCACAACTCTCACGAGATTGATATGGAGTTGTGCGAGACTACAAACAGAAGCCCCGCAAGTGGTTAGTTTTTCAGCACGCGTTTTATCGGATTGACTAGTTTAATAATAATAATGATAATAATAATAATAATAATAATAATAATAATAATAATAATAATAAT
>JAHWFP010174273.1:7668-22830 GCA_023313725.1 Lithobius niger | reverse complement strand
GATTACATTAATGCAATTGAGATGGTCTCCTTACACTACATGCAAACTCACAATTCTTGTGCAATAACTGCAGGGATTACATTAATGCAGTTGAGATGCTCTCCTTCTTACACTACATGCAAACTCACGATTCTTGTGCAATAACTGCAGAGATTACATTAGTGCAATTCAGATGGTCTCCTCCTTACACTACACGCAAACACACGATTCTTGTGCAATAACTGCTGGGATTAAATTTGTTCAATTCAAATGGTCTCCTCCTTACACTACACGCAAACACACGAATCTTGTGCAATACCAGCATCTTGGCACGTACGGTTTCTAGAAATTCTCGTTTTCATTAAACTCGCACCTTTTTTGGGGGTCTCAGCTGTGCGGAGATTGTAGGCGACACTATCACGAAAATGAATAAAGTCCTGGAGAGTGGCATAAACATCTAGCGGGGTCACAAGGCGATGCTGATTTTTTTTGAGGTTCTGGTAAAAAAGCGGATACTTGTCCGGAAACCAAGACGGGAATAAAATAAACATGAATGGCATTTTGAATTCCCTTGGTAATTCCTGCTGAAAATGGTAAAGAGACTCATCGTTGTTTCCAAACAGAAGAACGATGGATTTATTGGCGATTCCCTTGTCACTAAGGCGTCGAAGAAATTCCTTCACTGCCGTGTCGTGGTGTTGCAGGTAAGTCAGAGCTGCGTGGCTGTTTGGTTTCCTGTGTTTCGACAGTTGTAAATAAGTAAATGCGAAGACGGGATCGTGCACAAATGTCTCGACGAAGTCACCCGTCCACTTGAGAATCACCTCAACCTCAGACCTATCGTTAAGGCATCCAAGTTTCCACATTTTAGAATAAGGTTCCACCGCGAGGCCAAAAGCACGGAAACAGTAGTCAGTTGGGGTGTAGTACAGCCCACGACGCCGCCCACTGGTGAAAATTGAGGGTTCGAAGAGGCTTTCTGCGAAAAGGGTCCTGTACCCCGATCTGTACGCAAAGTCTTTCCATAGAAGAGGTAGGATATCGGCAGGTATGACTCGCAGGTCTGGCATTTCGTCTTGCTGAAGTCCACTCAAGAGAGCCACTACGTTCGAGAATTTATCGCTGCCCAAATTTGTATAACCGTTCAGCTCGATACACTGAAATTTGGACGTCATGAAACTGTAGGTTTGCAACATGTGTTGAGAAAATAAATGCCTGGACATGGAGCCAATACCCAGCATGATAATGTTGAGTGTTTCGTTTTGAAACACGTGAGGGACGAAGTGTTGGTGCCTGTAAATTCGGTGTTCGACCTCTGTCTTTAATACGATGACGGGGTAGAACTGAAGATAGACCATCTCGTTATCGGACGACCTCCGGCACACGACCTTTATAAATTCGTCTTTCAACTTGGTGCCGTAGATTTTTGCGATGGTGAAGTTTTCACTGTACTTGATTTGCGACTGCTTCTTATTGCTGATGTACCTAAAACCACACGTAACGTTACTGCCCAAGTCACACACAAATTTAATAGTGTTCTTTTCGTCTATGCGGATGCGGTGTAAATAAGGTGAATTTATACCACAACGAAGGTCGGACTTTGGCGGCTTTTGGAATGGTGAATAAACAATGCTTTTTGGGATGCGACACCCCTTGGTGTAAATAAAGTACTTGCCTGTGTTGCTCTTGTTATGGTTAATGTTTAGGTCTAGTATTTCATACCCATACCTTGGGGGTAGGGACTTGACTTCAATCTTGGATGGTGTCATGTGTAGAAAGACTATATACACTACACCTATCACAACAAGTGACAACAAAACCAGTTTCAATTTCTTCAGCCTACAACGCTTTTTTGTAAACTTCATGATTTTTTTAGTTGAAATACAACGGATGTGTAGGCTTAGGAAATGCTGTCGGCTGGTTTGGACTAAGGATTTGCCCTGTACTGGCTTTTGGCAAGCATGGACATCCGCCCCAAGGGCTCCAGAAACAACTCTGGGCATTACCAGCCTCTATTAAGGTAGAAGGAGGCGCACTCCACGGTTCTTGAAAAAAACGTCCCATTGGCTGTGGATTCGCTGACGTCGTATGTCACGTGACACAACATGGTGTCGCATTTGTGCTTTGATGCGATGGTGCGGTACTTGAGATGTGATCTTAAGGGCACGAGAAGCACAAGGGGGAGTTCTTTAAACTCTTTAGTCACAGGACCCCCCGGTTTATGCCCACAGGTAAGACAGTGGTTTCACAATGAGAAACCCGACACCAAACCTTCCATAGCTATTCCACCCTGGACCCTGACACCGTGGCCAAGGTCAGGCCTTTCATTTATTTTTAACTTACCACAACATTCTCGGTTACTGCTGTTCGTTTCTCCCCACCATTTCCCGTTCCGTCCACCTACTTTCCCTCTGCCTTGTTGCTTTAGTTCGAAGTCCATAGATCACTATATAGTGCATGCCTGAGCACGAAACCTTGCCAAACTGAAAGTCGGGGTCGGGGCCTCAAGTTCCGAGGTAGACTTCGACTTGAAAATGCGGTGTCCGGCATGGATGGTTCCAGTGTGGAAGGTTCAGGGCAAATATGTTGATTGTTGCTACCCATGGGGAACAAGGGCGTCGGGTAGTGAACTCTCTAAGGTGAGGGAAAAGTATCGAATGGGTTAAGGCGTGCCCAGGATTTTTCGCCAGTGGGGAAGGGGTCTTAGTTAGAAACACTCATCTTTATTTACAGCATGACCAGCTAAAACGCTCTTGTTTACAGGTTCTTACCAAACGAAAAGGAAAGCTGATGCCAGGAAGGGTTTGATGACATCACACGTACATGTTTGGTGGGATATCGATAAGTTGGAGGAGATGAGGGGAATCGGGAGGCGCGGTCGACACGTTCTTATAGGACTGTAAATATGAGGCTTGGGATCCACAAGGGCGTGCAAAACAAATTTTCATTTTCAGCTGGAATATTGCCAGTCTCTGTCAACCTAAAACCAACAACGCAACCAAATGATGCAACAACAACAAACGGACTAAAAATGGAAAGGTATACTAGACCCAATCTTCTTACATTATAAACCAAAGTCTCATATCAGAAATAAAGCAACCGCAACGACCCCCGGAAGGGGAACAATGAAAACGTGCGAGTGGGTCAATTCTTTGGCTTGAAGTTGAAACTGGGACGTTGTTGCCCTGAAAAGAAGTTGAAATTGGCACATTGTTGCCTCGAATAACAATTTTCTCTAACAATTATCCTTCTAACCAACCACCGTGGTAATCTCAAGGGCAAGTATTACATGACGTCATGCACAACTACGTATAGCAAAGAGGAGGAAGGGAAGGAAACCAAGAGGAGAGGCAGAGGACGGGATAAAAGGAGGAGGGGAGAGGGGAGGGAGAGGATTGGCGGAAAGGGGGAGTGTTACACAAACAAAAATCGACTGTTGCAGTGAACGATCAGGCAGCACCGAGCAAATACTGGGAAACAACCACGGGTCAAACAAATCCCCGGGCAAAGCCGGGTACAATGCTAGTACTAACAATAAAACGTTATCTGAAACACTAAAACATTAAAATACTGGAGCAGCAAGCTGTGCTGCCATTTACTGAGCCAACATCTTGATAGCGGTGTCATGTGACCTGTTTTCAGATTTTATTTGTTGGTAACTCTTGGTACCGTTCTCCTCATCTCGCCACCGCGTTGAAGTTCTTGAGTGCGTTCATGGCCCATGCCTTATTTACTCATCTGGTATACCCTTCCATTTGAAGTCTTATCTTTTTTATTGAGTCCCTGTAGAGGGTTTGAGTTCCTACAACATCAATTCCGTGGCGAGTATTATTAACGTGTTTCATAACCGCGTATGACCCTTGGTAATGGGAATGTCATATGCGGTTATAAACCACGTAAACAATACCAATTCATGGGGGAAACGAGCTCTAATGCCTTAATTTCCTGAACGACGAAGCCATTTTTTCTTCGGTCAGTTATGTGCATTGGCACCTGAATCTTGTCTCGCCCTGTATGTTGTAGTTGACGTACGCATACAAAAAAATGCACGCATAAGTAAAACCTAAACTTTCAATGTTGCCAGCTGTGTACAATTTTCGCGGAAGATGGGGGGGGGGGGGGATGCTTCCCCATTTTCCCCTTTCCACTCGAAAAGGCCTTGTGCGTGCCACAATTGACATGAGTAAGATCACAATCCTGTGCCATATCTGTAAAGAAGAATCGTAGGGCTGACTTACCTAAACAAATAATTACGACACGGAATGCCGAACGGACTCACAAAGCAACAAAAGAAGTGATATTATACCAAAAACCAACGTCAGCGAAAGAACCCGCCATGTTTGTTCATTCAAAATGTTGCCGTCAAAGCAAATAATGGCTGCCAAAAAGCTTCCAGTGTAAGTGTGTTTTCTCAAGTTTGGCAGACGTGCCACTTTAACAGGAGTGATCTCGGTTTGGAGGAAAAACTTGGAGCAGCCATTTTGGCTCTGATATCACTTCTTTTTTATCCATAGTCGTTTATCCATAGTTTGATTTGTTGTGTTTACTTTGACGTGTAACGAATTCGTCATGCGTTGCATCGCCGCGTACGAAACGATGTCAAGGTTGCTCAGTTTGTACTAAGGTTTACCAATGTTCTCTTATCCTCAGTGGTCAATAATGTACACTTTAATGTGTAAATTAGACAGTGCGATGTAATTTGGATTATAATAATTGCTTTTGATGGACGAATAAAATAGAATAGACGGTGTCGGCCAATAAACTAAGAGCTTTTCGAAGCCCGAGCAGCAGATGTTAAAGTGAAAGGAACCACCATCACGACAGTTTTTTTTTTTTTTTTTTTGCATTAGGGAGGAAACCGGAATACCTGGAGGCAGCCCTAGTGCAACGGGCGGGCAACAACCGGAGAAAATCCCGTACATATACACTCCCCTTCACCAGGATCAAACTGGGTCCGTAAGAAGCCAGACAGCCGGGACCAAGACGCCCATCGATTCTGACGCCCCAGTGATCGCGGCTACCCGTGTACCCTCTGAATCTCAGACAATAGCGAACAATACATTGTGGGAAAGCGTTACAAGGGCATTTCTTGTTTCATTGATTTTAAGGATTTTTTTTAATGGCAGCCCTGCATACGTTTTATCTTTTTTTGCGTTAATGCTGTCTTGGTTGCATTGGCGTTAACCACTCTGGATTCAAAAGAAGGGCCCTGTGGTGTCTCGTGCTCATGTCAATTGTGGCATGTCGTGGGTTTGCCGCTTGAATTTCTCCAGGTAAATGGTCCCTCTCATCGTCCTGGGGCAGTTAACCAGTTTGGGATCGTGCTCGCTAAAAGCCAAAAAGCATAACAATTAAACAAATAAAGTTCGTTATCCTGAACTCGCCCAACAATGTTCGTGTATTCAAAACAATGCACCGAGCTCTACGTAGTTGGTTACAGTCACCATTGCTGCACCCATGGTAACCTCAAAAAGTGCGCCGGTACATGACTTGATTCAACAAAAGTAACGGAAGGTCTCGCTAGATAAATATTGAAGGTTCATGAAGGTGTGTACCCCCAAGGTAATCATGAGATGGGCATATCGCACTGTCCGGAGAATTTTGAAGCAAAAGAAGCTATTTCTGATTGCTGTATTTTTGTTGTTGTTGTTGTACTTTCTCCGCGTAAAAATACTTCGACTGGGTACATTCAATCTGCCTCCGGTGTTGGAGGAATACCCGCCTGGTCGTGAAATAGATCAGTTGCCGCCCATCGAAGTGCGATCGTGCTCAAATTATGACCTTCGACAAAGGATAAAAATCGTCGGCAACGTGATGACGTTTGTTCCGGACCCGGGATGGCTACCTGTGACATGTAACGCGCGATACGTTTTGAGGAAAAACGAAACCGAGATTCAACTGAGCCATGCGAAAACATTAGGCAGCGAAGGAGTAACGTTGACGTCGCAGTTTGTGATAGTTCAGTGCTCGCGTTCATCTGACAATGCGAACTTGTATCGCCAATATTATCCGAGCATACTGTTGCAGAAAAACACAGAGGCAAGAGTTAGGCGACAAATTCTCCGGGAGGGTTTTCCTGAGGCGTATGAAAGACCCCTGAGTGTTCTTCTGGTATGTCTCGGTGGTGTCACAAGAAAACAGTTCCTCCACTACATGCCGGACACTTTGAAATTCATTCAGCAGGAGCTGGTGCACGTGGATTTCCGACGCTACAGCAGGTGCGGCACTGGTGCCTACCCCAACATTGCCACCCTCCTGACCGGCATGCATAAGTACAGGATACGGGATGCCTACAACGCTCCGTCTGATGGTTTGCCCTTCATATGGAAGGACTATGCGAAATACGGCTACAGGACTTTGTTCGCCGAAGACCTAGCTCTCCAGTCGCTCTTTGCGAACAAAAATGCCAAGGGCTTCGTCAACCAGCCGACTGATTATTACTTGCGTCCTCTGACCCTAGCCGTGGAACGGGACATCGGGGGTTGGCAGTTAGGGTGCCAGAACGACCGATCAGCTGCAGACGTCGTACTCCAGTGGACCGAAGATTTTATGGCTACTTTTTTGCCGGAACCGGTTTTCGCCTTTGCTATTCTATCCCGCTTGAACCCCGCACTTGAAATCAAAAAAGCTGTCCCGGAAGTGCTGTACCAGGACGGACGAATCCGAAACTTCCTGCTTGGTCTCCACCGGAAGAGAATACTCGAACAGTCTCTGACGTTCGTCTTTTCTGATGGAGCGTTTCCTTCTGATCGCGGCAAAAGGAATGCATCGCAGGGCGATGATAAGCCATTTCTGTTTCTGTTGTTGCCATCGTGGTTCCCAGATAGATTCCCACGTCTGTATCGCAATCTTATGACAAATGCGAACAGATTTGTGATTGCTGCCGACGTTCATGCTACCTTACTGGATGTCTTGCACATGCACAATGGTCACGTGAACGACTTCTTCCCGACCCATCAGCAAGGCGTTAGTTTGATTGATAAGGAATTACCAAGGAAGCGACCTTAAATTAAGCGTTTTTAAATTAACACTACATTGTAGATAAGTTGTAATGAAGGAACGAAAAAAATTAATCCTAATTACTACGCAGATTGCTTTTTTTTTGGTTTGTGCTTTTTCACGAAGCGGGTTGCACTCCCAGGCTTTCAAACTGTGCTCTGGTGGGACTCTGACTGCGAAAATTTGCTCTCCCTAAGTCGGAAGATAGTGTAACTTACTAAAAACATAAAAATTATTGCAATTTTTATTTTTATTCACACCGTCTTTTTTTTTAAATCGTTGCAAATCCTGCGGACTTAACTGACCACATACCACACAGCCCATTGTATTGTATCCTACAGCAATTCTGTTTAAAACTTATTTGTGGGGTAACGTTTTTTGATATTTTTTTTTTTTTTTGGTGGGGGCGTGATAGGCAGGCTTGTTGTCTTTGGTTATAGAGCAGTGACACGACGTAGTATTATTGTATATAACTCTATGGCTGGAGCCTTAATGGGTTAGCTGCAAGGGGCACTGCGGAGAGAAACAGAAGGGCGTCATACTGAAGCCGATGCTGTGAAGAGTGATTTCTTAGACCTAAAACGCGCGATTTTTGCTGTTGGAGAAAACAACGTTATTTTAAGCCTAAGAAATCCGCTCTTCCGTTGTTTTCCCCTCCATTTTTATGTAGTGCACCTTGTAGTTATGCCCTCCAAAACCCATACTGGTGCCAATATGGCGGCAAACGGTCACTGCTCTATTGACCAGAACGGTCGAAAAACTCCGTTAAACCTTCCATTAATTTAATACTGTTTTGCTCTACTACTACTACTGTTTTGCTGCCTCGTGAGTTAAGGGGTGTTAGAAGAAAAAAATAGGTCGGTATTTCAGGAGATATCACATCTTAACTTCGTTCAAGGCTACTTGGGACCTGGCGATAGCTGAGGCTACCAATACCTCTGCTAATGCTTTACCTTGGCGCTGTTTCGAAGGAATAGCATTAGCAAAGGCATTAGTAGCCGTGACTGTCTGCTAGGGCCCTGCATAGGCTTGCAGAAGTTAGGATGCGAAATCTCGTTAACTTGTAACCTCTGGTATTTACTTCTAACCGTTGTATGTTAATAAAAAATAATGAATAATTTAATGAAAGAGGCTAGAAAGTATAGAAGGTTAATTTTTTCATTTTTTTTTTTAGTTTTTTTTTCATTTTTATGCTCCCAGTGAATAAATTGCGCCCACTCAAACGAGTACGATTGCGCTCAATAAAAAATAAAAATTCAAGGCTTAATTCGAGGCCTGACTGCATGTTTTAACTGATTTGGGGTGTCGCGATTCTTCCGTATTCTATAAATCCACTCAAGGGTCAAGTCGGTCTAAGGGTGAGTGTAAGGCCCAAAGCGCGTCTATAGAAAGACCCCCAGATGTAACGACGCTCACATTCGCTTTTGTGGCTGTAGTAAAATTGCTGACCCTTACCTTACATGTTTGCACTCACATTTATTCTCTCACACTCACACGTCTTGAGTGGATTTCTGGAATACGGTTGTTAGGGTTTGATTGCACTTAATTGAAGAAAACTATAGTGTCCGTGGCCTATCTTGAGTTCTCCACAGAACGAACGCAGATAATCGGTTGAACGTTTTCAGTAGCAGAGTGCCTTGTTGATATCCAAGATGGTTACAAAAACAATGGCGGCCATCGATTAAAGCCACCCCCTCCAGGAAGACGTAAACGCTCACAAAATACTTGCAGGACTCAAGATGCGCCGCGCACACAATAACGCCATGTTCTCCATTCTTTGAGTTTGGAATTAATAGGGGCACATTTAAGCGCTACAAACACGGGTACGGAATATTTCCGAGTATTTCGTGGAATTGGCGCTATTGTAAAAGGCTTAAAAAAACAGTAAAAACTCGCACAAGTACCAGTTTACCATACTGAAGGAAGCACAGCTAGGAAGCACAGCTAGGAAGCTGGGAAAGTGGGTAGGCTATAAAACAGACGAGTTGGAGAACGGAAACAAGGGTTGGACAGTTAGGAGGCGGCAGAGGAAAGTGCTCATGAGGGGAGGTGGGGGGGCAGTGAAAATTCCAGAAAAATAAATAAAATAAAATGAAATAAAAAATGAGACAAATTTAAGGAAAATAAATAAATGGTAATAATTATAATTCTCTAGGTGTTTTTTTTTGGGGGGGGGGGGGGAGAGGAAGAGGGGAGAGTTGGCAGCTTGGAAGACTCGTTTTCAAGTTTATTTTAAGTTGCTTCTTTCATGTAAGGAGAAGACCCGATACTTATAGTTGTTAAAAATTTAACCCAGCCATTGGAGGTTGGAGTGAACTGGAATCTGGAAATAAAATAGCGGCGCTTTATGCTTAAGGGATAAGAAAGGTTTCTACGTTAAATCTATTGAAATATTGGGTTTCGTTTTAAAGAGGGGTAAAGTGGGGGGTGTCAATCGTCCGTCCAGTCGCGAGCGAATGTCGCCCGGGGGGGGGCGCTAGACATAACACGAGCGTTAAATGTTGTCGATGTGGCCATTCAAACGCACTCGTCCGTATTCCATGTGTAGCATGTAAAGTTTGCGGCACCCGACGCAAGACAGAGCGTACTTTTAACACACTCACCGTTCATCCGTAGTTACCTCCTCCCCCCTCCATATTTCTTGCAACCTACTCAGGTTCCCAGCATTCTTAGATGTAATTCCTCCAGCATGG
Organism: Lithobius niger; assembly: GCA_023313725.1. Taxonomy (NCBI): domain Eukaryota; kingdom Metazoa; phylum Arthropoda; class Chilopoda; order Lithobiomorpha; family Lithobiidae; genus Lithobius; species Lithobius niger. The sequence continues at coordinate 13,159 of JAHWFP010174273.1, read as the reverse complement.
GGCCCATTTCAGTTGTACCTTGATTGCGGGAGTTTACATTGTATTTTTTTTTTAACATTTGATAATGGGAGCCAATTTTATTCATGCGCTAAATTATTGGGTACCTGTGTTTTTAGCCGTTTAACGCGCGGTTGTGCTTTAATATACTTTTATTAGTACAAAACGCGTTTTTTAAACCAATTTTTATTGAGTTTGGAAACTTTTAAATGCGGAGAATAGGGAGGAGAAATACTAACTTTGCAGCACAGAATGCAGTAGTTTACGCAATTTGAGAGAAATTTCTGAAGATTTGCACGTTTTTTCTTTGCTTCCAGTTTTTTTTATTTATTTTTATTTTGTACATACGAAGATAAGGAAGAAGAAAAATCTTAATGTCAATAGATTAGATGCTTACACATGGACAATATCCGTGCTAAATTACAGATCAGTCAAATACATATTTTTGAAAACAATGCTTCCTATGTACAAAAAAAAATAAGACACTAAAAAACTGCTGCAACTGTAGCTGGGAATACCATAGTTTTTACACACACTATCATATGCCTATGCTAACAATAAAAAACCTTTTTGTCATTTTTCAATTAAATCTTCCCAGAAACAATTGACGATGTGGTTAATAGATGAGCTGAGCTCCCTACCAACTTATTAATGTTACTTTCTACATCATACGTTGGCAATGTTACATGGTGAACAAGCTATGATCACTTACCACTTCCATAGTTGTTTCTGGATTGATTTAATTGAAGAAAATTCGTTTCAGTAGAAGTTTAGGACAGATTCCATCAGGTATTTTGTAATGTTAGTGAAGTTTTGTGTGATTGGTACTCTTAACCTTCACTTCAATTCACCTCAACATGTTTCAAATAGGAGCGCTTCGAATTAAGTCGGAAATGCAGCGACACAACTGAATAAACTTATCAGCGTGCCAATCATTGGAACTAATTAATCTGTTATTATTGGCTAGCTCACAAACTTAAGGCAGTTCTCATGCTGTTAGCACGGATATAATGATAATGAAATCTGAAGCTAACACGCCCAATCTTATCGACCTTTCTAAGTCCCATTAAACGACATTTCTAAGTCACATGAAATATTCATTTACGGTAGACACCCAAACAGGAGTGAATGACGTGAGTGAATGCTTCCAGTTAGTTTTGGCTTTCAATGTATAATATGATACCACTTGGATATGAAAGCTCTGTCTGGTCTTCGTACCTCTTCAAAGATATAGACCTTCTTGAGTCTATACAATAATGATAAACCTAAGCGCCGGTGCACACGTGCGGTACCGCATTTGCGGTTTGGTTTACGTGCCGTCTGTTGGGTACTGCACACGTACCTGCGCCAACGTTGCGTTACCGCCCGCCGCTCGTGCGGTCGTTTTGCACCACAATTCCCCTCATCGCAAAAAAAAAAACGCAATTGCGCCTCGAGTACCTTGGGTGACTTGAGTGGTGCACACGTCTGCCATTTACCGCAAAAGCGTTACCAAAAATGCCGTCCAATTTTGAAGAAATAGCCATGGAATTGTTGATTGGGGAGTAAAGAATTATCCCGAAATATGAAGTGTTGCTGCAGAAATGATTGAAGGCTCATTGGGAAGTAATTAAAGAACTTATCCGAATTTTTCAGTTAATCTGCAAAGGATGTATAACTTTTTTTTCCTGGTACGTCTTAAATTAGTACATCAATGTACCAAAATTCGTCGCATTGGTTTTAAAATATATTTTTTGTTCACGAGGTAGGCGAAAAAAGCTTGGTTTCAAACTATAATGTTTTGTACACGAGGTTAGGGAACCGAACACGCACATACGTCACCGAAGCGGCACCGCAGCGTCAACGCGCGTTAATAAAACGCACGTGTGCATTGATTGGCTGCGTCGCCGCGCGTCCAAAAAACGCACGTGTACACCGACGCTAAATGTTGCCATCCCAGTTCATAAACTTGAGTATTTGGAGTTATGATTTGAGTAAGGGGGATATGTTGGAGATGCAGGTTGAAGTATGTTGTTCGCTACACTTAGTTAATTCACTCATAATTAAGAGATCTGGTCTACCCCTTACCCAGGGGTTTTAATGCTAGTTCTTTTGAGTTGGGGAACTTCGATAGGCATGGATCTGATGTGCATGAGCACTGAGCAGCCTGTAAAAAATGAGTTTCCCACGGGTGGCATCTTGAAATCCCTCTCTCTAAAATTAGTCTATAGAATTAAAATCGGTACAACCGAAAATCTGTGGATTATACCTTTTATTCAATTTTGTTGTTGTTGATATATCTAGGTCGTCGTTGGCTGCCAATGTAAATTTACTTGCAACAAATGTACGACTCCTTTACGCTGAATAACAGGTAGTCGCACATGTTTGTTGAAATAGGATGTCGTAAGAAAGAACCGGGAATCAAACTTCATACCCACATTAAGGCCACCGGGGCGTCATTTTCACCAGCACCAGCCCCATTTTGGCTTTAGGGCAATAAATTCCTAGGGTCGCCTCTGCCGCAACATAGAAGACAGTTCCGCTGGAATATTGCGGTATCTCCCATCTTTCATCCCAAATAATCTTCCATCCCGAATAATATTTTGGATGGAAAAAATCACAGAGCTCGGTGACAGTGTCCTACTTTCGGACAGTCGAGGGGAAACCAGTCAGTAAATATATGGACAACTGATCTTTGAAATGTGGTGGAAACATTAAAAGAGTTGTCCTCAGTAGAAGAATGACTACAGCTGGAATGATGCCATGTGTACAAGTAATATTGTAGCGCTGTATTTTGAAATGTCTTAATAATGATTATGAGTGCGGCAATTTAAGCCTGCCGTGCAAGTGGCGTCATTCTCGTGGCGTCTTTGCTTGAAGGAAACTTGAAAACTGCGAAAGGTTTTACTCGATTTTATTTTTGCACACTGTGTCAATCCTTTTATGTTTCCACCATAGGTTGTCCTATTGGTCCTACTGGTGTCATCCCTTTTTGGGGAGAGCCCTTCCAATGTTTCCACCATAGGTTGTCCTATTGGCGTCATCCCTCTTATGGCAAACAGCCCTTTTAATGTTACCACCACCATTTGTCCTATTCACTGACTAGACCCCAATACTAATTGAAGATAGAGTAATATGTCATCAAGTTGGGCATTTTCATCCACCCCGATCGTTCTTTGACAATAAATGCTACTAAATCTCAAGGGATCTCGCGGACGAACGGCATTATAAGGGTGACTCTTTTAGATTTTGGTGCCCTAAAGTAAAAAGAGGATGATGTCACTTGTACGGCAGCTTTAATGCTAACATTCAAACATTCAGCTTCCCCCCCCCCTCTTTTTACCATACGTCAGTCTCGCATTGACCTGTCTTCCTGTTTACTATGATAACGAACTGATGTGGTTGTATAAGTAGCTTTTTTTTTCATGTATTTGTAAGCATTTCCTATTTTTATTGAATAATATTAACAATTTTAACTGAAGTGGCTTTATCGCGCATAGCATAACTGGACTATGTTCCTTTACACAGTAAGCAGTCGTACCCCGCTTCACTCGAGGTTTTGTTTTGCCCATGGTTGTTTCACAGTTTTTGGTAGGTGTGGCCTGAACGTTGACTGTGACAAGCAATTTTTCTTCCCGTAATACTTCCGTCTTCCTCCATTCCTCTCCCTCTGCTCTCCCCTCCCCATTCTTCCCATTCCTGTTCCGTTTGTTCTCTCTCCCCCTTTCCTCCCATCCTCTCCCTCCCCTCTCCCTTCCCGTCATATCGTCCCACCAGTTCCTCTACTTCCCTTTTCCCCTTTGCTGCACGTGGGTGAATATGGATGGGTAGTTGAATTAATTACTGCACCTTCCCCTCGGCCTGCCACTCTTTTAATTAATTTTGCAAAAATTGGTTCGGTCTCCATCCTAAATAACCCAAAGAACTTACACTTGTTAGGTTCAGTTGACGCATAATCATATGCTTAATGGTAACAGATGCAATCTCCCCCCCCCCCTCCTTGCCAATCTCTTTAGTTATTATAGCATTAAAGTATTAAAAATGCCAAGAGCAGGGCTAACAGATGCAATGGCCAGCACACTGCTATTCCCGTCCACTGCCCCCCCCCCCCTTTCCCACTCCCAATCTATCACTTTGTCTTGAGCGGTATCAGTCGTGTGAAAAACAAATCCTGTCTTTCATGCATGACATCATTAAGACTTGCCGCTGAGATGACCACGCAGAGTATATCATTATTCGAGGCAACCACGGTGCCAATTTCAACTTTTCAAGGCAACAATATGGCAATTTCAACTTAACACGCCACAAAGAATTAACACACTTGTCCATTTTCATTACGGGGGTTCTTGCAGTACTTTGCTTTAGCGGTAATCGTCGTTTTGCTGCGAAACTTGGCTTCATAATCCAAGATTAAAAGTTTTGTTATACAATTCACGTATTATTTTCGTATGCAGCATGATCAGAAAGGCCCGTAGTTACGAGAGAAGTTTCAGAGATCACAGAATTCCCATTCCAATTTTTTTTAAGCCTTTTCATCTTTGACATTAATGGGAAAGAATTACTGAAAACTGGACCGGAAGCTGACCAGTTTGATGTTTTGCTTTCGAATATCACCGTGTCAGAAGTCAGCCGGCCGTCTGGCCGGCCAGCGACACCAACGAACCTAGATTTCCATGATTGATTTTTACCAAAATCAAAATGTAAATATGAGTTCGTTTGTATTCGTACAGCCCTGTCCAGACTAGAACAGAATTCAGACGTGGCACCAAGATTGGATGGAACGTAAAAGACGTCAAAACCCATCGACCTATGGTGTCTGCGGTCTATCTTGAGTTCACCGCAGAACGAACACAGATAATCGATTGTAGCAGAGTGCCTTGTTGATATCCAAGATGGTTACAAAAACAATGGCGGCCATCGATTAAAGCCACTCCATCCAGGAAGACGTAGCCGCTCACAAAATACTTGCAGGACTCAAGATCACCGCGCACACAATAAGACAACATCAACCATTTTTATTTAGAAATATTCCCCACTGTAACATGCTGTAGTCTTGCTGATTCCCGCTAATTCCCACTGATTCAACTCAGTTCTAAATAGTCAGCATTATTGGAGCAATAGTGTTTGTTTCTAATTGTTAGAGCGCATATCCGTTCTCATTGTCGGCTGCTCGCCCTTTTTCTTTGCTACCGGCCAAGAATGAACCCGCTCGCCCTCTTGCTGATTGTTCCAGGGCACACTGGTTAGTCAGCATTATTGAAGCTTGCTTTGTTTAATCATGAAAAGTTTGCTCATTAAGCGAAATGTACATATACTAGCTGTACCCCAGGCGTAACATACGCCGGTCTAGCCGGTTCCCGAATTTCTAAGCAAAATACTTTACCTGTCGGAATGAAATGAAAACGCGCCGACACCCCCCATCCCCGCCCCCCCCCCCTCATTCTCCCACTGCACGGTCAGATTGTGCCACCTCCCTGGTCACTCCTTTCCCCTCCCACACCCCCGCAATTTCCCC
>JAHWFP010174272.1:4008-39976 GCA_023313725.1 Lithobius niger | reverse complement strand
AAACGTTAAAAAAAAGCGACAAACATAACACACAGTGCAGTACAAACCAAAGGTAAACAAGACAAAGACAGCACACAGTCACTGTTTTTAAAAAAGTTAAAAAAAAAAGCGACAAACATAGCACACAGTGCAGTACAAACCAATGGTAAACATGACAAAGACGGTGACCGGAAAAAAAAGCCTGGGAAAAAAAGCCGCGGAAAAAAAGCCTGGAAAAAAAAGCTGATGGAAAAAAAAGCCGCAGAAAAAAAAGCCGCGGAAAAAAAAGCTGATGGAAAAAAAAGCCGATGGAAAAAAAAGCCCCGGAAAAAAAGGCCGCGGAAAAAAAAGCTGATAGAAAAAAAGGCCGATGGAAAAAAAAAACGCGAAAAAATCTGGTTGAAAATTTACAAAAAAAACTACCTAAATGCACTTAACGTGTGTATTAATCATTCATTAGCTGCATGTTACTCGATCAAGGTCACCTTTGGAAACCCGAAAGGAAAAGAAATCACAAGTTTCCTGTCAAATTCCTTAACTGTGGAGATTGTGGGGGAAAGGGTCGTCCTCACTTTGGTCGGGTGACCTTCAGTCGTTAAAGGATAAATCATGAAATGACGAGTTTCCGCCATAATTTGGATAGGAGGGGAGGGGGGGGGGAATAATCAGGAAATTATAAATTTGCCTTAAATCCGTAACTTGGACAACTAAAAGAAAATTCCGGTAAGCATACTTTTATTCCCGAACTCCTTTACCTTTTTTTTTTGTTTTTAGAGTTATTTTGATATTTCTCTGCAAACATTTTAATATTTTTTTCTGGATCGTATCCCTTTCCCGCCACCCTCCCCCCCCCCCCCCCCCCCCCTGCACTGCAAAAAAAAAAGTGAATAATTTAGACACACGACCAAACTGAGGAGGACCCTTTCCCCCCACCACCTCCCCAGTTAAGGAATTTAGGAGAAAACTTGTGACTTCTTTTCCTTTTCGGGATTCCAAAGGTGACCTTGATCGAGCAACATGCAGCTAATGAATGATTAATACACACGTAACTACATTTAGGCCATTTAAAAAAAAGAAGTTGTTTCTCAAGCCCCGCCGCACGGACTCCAAACCCCCCGCACCGACGTTTTTTTTTTGGTTTACGGCAACCAGAAATGTCAACTCACGATCTGTTCTAACGAATTTCGAATTCACGGGACGCTTTTTTTTTGTGTGCGAGTGTTTGTAATTCATCGATTTCCTACGTATTATATATTGTAACTTATTATACAAAAATATGAATGGGAGAATACGAAACGAAGATGCCCAAAAAAAGAAAAATCGAAATTTTTATCGGGGAGCACAAATCGAGCGTTATTTACCAGTCAAGTTGTATGGAAAGTTGGCTCATTTCTCCACGAAAAAATCTTAATTAAAAAAGGTATTTCCACAAATACGGCTTGAATTCATAATATTTTTTTAATGATCTCCTATCAAACTTACCTTGCCTTACCGCAAAAAAACATCAACCGCATAGATTAGGTGTAACGTATAACTGGCATGTTTTCCCTATCGCACGTGGTGAGTGAGTTAGGCCTAACGCACGAAGCTGCAAACGTTAAAATTGTCACCTTTGAACTTTTAATTTCTGGAAGAAAGATCCGATTATTTACTTCACTGGATAAATGTTGAGTGCCTTTGATGTATTCAAAATTCATTTTGTTGGAGAGACTGATAATCTGCTCCCTTAATTCGTTGTTAGACTTAGTAAACATTGCATTTGTCAAATCCATTTATATGCAAGCTATAGGCTCTGGTAGCCAACTCAAAACCCAGACATAATTAATTGGTAACCTTGTTTAAAACTTTAAATATTTGTTTAGTGCCTTATTTTTATTTCACCTTACGTTATTATTTTATTTGGTTTAATTTATAATTAAACAAAATTTTAAAATATTTTGGAGAATAAAAAGGATTATTTTTTAAAACCAGGCATGATTAACTGATAACCATGTTTAAACCTGCAAATATTTCTCTAACTTTTTTTTTATTTCAGCTTTTTAAGTTATTTTATTTGGTATTATTTAGAATTTAAACAATTTAAAAATAAAATAAATGCATATCATATATAGTTTTCACAAATGTTGCAAAATTCTGCAAATTATTTTTCGAAATGAAGCAGTAGGCTAATCAATGAGAAATCCTTAAATTAGAAAAATGTTTTTTTATTGATTAACCTAATTATAGTGCTTTGTTTCAAAAAATTTAGAACATTATCAAACCAGTAGAGTGCTGTAGCCTATAGGCACTTATACTGTACTGTACTCTTAATAGCGTTACGACTTCCAAGTGTCTAATGTAAGAAAGTCATGTAAAACAAAACGAAAATTAACACCATCTGCAACTTATGAGGAGAAAATATAAACATCTTTATTTCATCATTTTTGTGTGAATTACCCGGTATACGGCACCGGCCGATCCGGCACTAGCATCAAATTATACGGAACCGATCCGGATCCGGAAAAATACTATCCGTTCGATCCCTATAAATAATAAAAAAAAAAACCGCCCGCCCGCACCGATTTTTTTCTTAAAAGGCTCGAGAAACAACTTTCTTTTTTTAAGTGGCCTTAGGTACTATTTTTGGAAATTTTGAACCAGGATTTTATCACGTTCTTTCTCCTATCGGCTTTTTTCCCACGGCTTTTTTTCCACGGCTTTTTTTTCCGCGGCTTTTTTTCCGTGGCTTTTTTTCCATCGGTTTTTTTTTATATCAGCTTTTTTTCCGGGGCTTTTTTTTCCTAGGCTTTTTTTTCCATCAGCTTTTTTTTCCAGGCTTTTTTTTCCGTAGCTTTTTTTTCCTCGGCTCACAAAGACAGCACACAGTCAGTTTTTAAAAACGTTAAAAAAAAAAGCGACTAACATAACACACAGTGCAGTACAAACCAATGGTAAACAAGACAAAGACAGCACACAGTCACTGTTTTTAAAAACGTTAAAAAAAAGCGACAACCATAACACACAGTGCAGTACAAACCAATGGTAAACATGACAAAGACAGCACACAGTCACTGTTTTTAAAAACGTTAAAAAAAGCGACAAACATAACACACAGTGCAGTACAAACAATGGTAAACATGACAAAGACAGCACCGTGACCGGAAAAAAAAGCCGCGGAAAAAAAGCCTGGAAAAAAAAGCTGATGGAAAAAAAAGCCTTGGAAAAAAAAGCCTTGGAAAAAAGCTGATGGAAAAAAAGGCCGATGGAAAAAAAGCCGTGGAAAAAAAGGCCGATGGAAAAAAAGCCGTGGAAAAAAAAGCCGCGGAAAAAAAGCTGATGGAAAAAAAGGCCGATGGAAAAAAAAAGCCGTGGAAAAAAAAGCCGCGGAAAAAAAGGCCGATAGTAAAAAAAAACGCGAAAAAATTTAGTTGAAAATTTACAACAAAACTACCTAAATGCACTTAACGTGTGTATTAATCATTCATCAGCTGCATGTTGCTCGATCAAGGTCACCTTTGGAAACCCGAAAGGAAAAGAAATCACAAGTTTCCTGCCAAATTCCTTAACTGGGGAGGTTGTGGGGGAAAGGGTCGTCCTCACTTTGGTCGGGTGACCTTCAATCGTTAAAAGATAAATCATGAAATGACGAGTTTCCGCCATAATTTGGATAGGACGGGAGGGGGGGGGGGATAATCAGGAAATCATAAATTTGCCTTAAATCCGTAACTTGGACAACTAAAAAAAAATTCCGGAAAGCATACCTTTATTCCCGAACTCCTTTACCTTTTTTTTTGTTTTTAGAGTTATTTTGATATTTCTCTGCAAACATTTTTATATTTTTTTCTGGATCGTATCCCTTTCCCGCCACCCTCTCCTCCCCCTCCCCCCTCACTGCAAAAAAAAGTGAATAATTTAGACACACGACCAAACTGAGGACGACCCTTTCCCCCACCACCTCCCCTGTTACGGAAGTTGGGAGAAAACTTGTGACTTCTTTTCCTTTTCGGGATTCCAAAGGTGACCTTGATCGAGCAACATGCAGCTAATGAATGATTAATACACACGTAACTACATTTAGGTAGTATTTTTGTAAATTTTGAACCAGGATTTTATCGCGTTCTTTCTTCCATCGGCTTTTTTTTCCACGGTTTTTTTTCCACGGCTTTTTTTTCCATCGGCCTTTTTGTCCATCAGCTTTTTTTTCCACGGCCTTTTTTTCCGCGGCTTTTTTTTGCATCGGCTTTTTTTTCCATCAGCTTTTTTTTTCCGTGGCTTTTTTTCCATCAGCTTTTTTTTCCAGGCTTTTTTCCGCGGCTTTTTTTTCCTCGGCTTTTTTTTCCTAGATTCGAGAGAACATTGGTCAAGGAACTTCGAAATAATTCTATCACGCTATTTTTAACAGTTGATGCACGACCTGAGAATGGTTCCGGCGAAGTCGAAATTACGGCCCGAAATTACACCGTTACACAGTAGCTTCGTGTCGCAAGGTTTACGATCCGACGATGCACGAGACATATTATTATTTCTTTTTCCTTGAAGAAATTATGCAGTTCACATATTGCTCGTTTTCTGCGTGGTTACTAGGATCATATCAAGGTAGGTAATTTAAAAACGTTATATCGTTACTCGGTATATTTAAGTCACACAACGAGTTTGGTGCGAGGAGGCGTGTGAACATCACGAAACACAGCCAGCTACCAATATGTCCCGTCAAAATGTAACAATGGACGAAGGGTACACGAGCCCTCCCCCTCCCTCCCCTCTCACCCTCACAAGTTCATAATGCATTTTTTTGACTTCTCTGACCCCTGTCTCCCTACTTCAGCAAGACTTGTCGACTTCGTGGAGAAAACCGGCTCAGGTATAGATAAAGCACGGAGGTTTCTGACATGTGGTTCTGATGCGTTGGAGGGCCATAAACCAGTGACGTCATAACCGCGCTAACATGGCGGCTGGTGGGTGGCTAATAATTCAAGCCAACACTTGGGCAGCTGTAACTTGTTGCTTTATTCTAAATGCGATTCATTAGTCGGAAGGATGACCGCAGGGCTATTTAACAACTGACCGCGATAGCAGAGTCGGAACGGACAAAGAGAGGGCTGATTAGTTAATTTAAAGAAGCAATTTAAAACATGCAGGGTTGGGAGGAAGATCCCCCCTGTTTGTCCAATGAAGATTTTGCAACTATAGCTTTGAAAATGACAGTGGTGTAGCAACAAAAATACTTTGGAAGGAGTCCACCCGAACTGATAGGCTGAATAAATACAGATGGAAACCTATTTACGTTGCCTTTTGGACTTTTAAATGTCAGACTGCCTGAGCGGGAGTTGAACCACGACCTTTGAAACGAAAGGCCGAAGTTCTATCGCTCTACGCCCAGCAGTTAGTAGGTCTGGGTGGTTGGACTCCGGCTTTTGATTTCAAAGGTCGTGGGTTCAATTCCCGCTCAGGCAATCTGTCATTTAAAGGCACATAAATCCTTCCGGTGTGTCGTGCGACCCGTTGAGAATAGCGTTTGCAACATTTACACTGGTTAGAGTTAATGTCGCAAAATCATCTCGCACGAAAGAAAAAAACAAGAAAATGACTGTGTTGGCAACATTTACATACGTTTTTACTAAAGTCGCAAAACTGAGTCATACAGGAGAGCTAACAGGGATGCATGTACCTTTAAGTCCAAAAGGCAACGTAAATAGGTTTCCATCTGTATTTGTTTATCACTTTTTTCGAGCAATTTGGCTTTCCATCATGTTCATAACCGCTATGAGCCTGGGGGATCGCAGTAAGCTTTCCAAGCAGTGTCCTTCAGACGTTAAAGGGAAAAAAATCATTGCTACCAAAAGTGATATGGAAAAGTTTTTTATTCCCTTTGGACAATCGGTGGGGATTAACCTGACAAACATTTTCGTCAGTTGATATGACTCCTTTGAAAGGCAAAACCATTTTCCACTTGGCGACTCTTTTACCAGTTTTTTGTTATATGACACAATGCTGCACATAGATTAAACTAAAGAAATGCAGATACGCGGAAGAAATGCAATTTTTCTTATAGCAACACAATTGCCTCTACCCGTCTTCATTTCTTTTTTTAAAATAATATTTTTTTTTTTTACTGTTCAATCTTCTTTCAAACTCATGTCTATTCTTTGAACTTCTGCTATAGTATATCAGTACTATTTGCTATTCTTAACATAATTAATAACATTCATGACTATGGAAATAAAACCTTGTTGTACATGTTCGCAGATGACGTAATAATAATTTCGATAAATTATAACTACCAAGAGATGGTTTGCAATTTATAAAAAAAAATGTTGATATGATAAATGTATGGCTTATAGAAAATGAACTCATTGAAAATTCCGTAACGGCTTCTACTCTGAAAGTTCGTCATTCTTGATCATATTCGATTGTTGAAAACAGATTGTTAACCACATTTTCAGAAACAAAATACTGTACCAATAGTCAAACGCTGATTGATACTGTACCAAATTTCAATCTCTGATTTCTACGGTGGCTATAGAATTAACGAAAGTTGGAGTTGTGTAGGTAAGGCCTGATGAAGACAGATGTCGTCGGTCTGTTGAAGATTCGCAAGAATTACTGATACAGTATTTTGTTTCTGAAAATGTATGTAACAATCTGTTTTCAACAATAGAATAATCAAAAATGAACTCAACATAAGTGAAGAAAAAATCCTGCAAGTAACTGTTCCTGAAACGAAAGATGAACACAAAACAAATATTATAACCCATTCTGAAAAAATGTGCGGTAATGATAGGAGGAAATATTGCGAACTAACATGTATGATAAAAGTACAAACAAAAAATAACGAAGTATATTTGGGAGCTGAGGTTGACTCGCAGTGGGATTTTAAAGAACATAACACAAAGTTAATATTAAAAGTACGCCAAATAATACCAAAATTATATAACGTTAAACACTTGTTAAATAACAAAAATTAAAAACAAATTATGGACCTTTGGATAGGGTCTTTTGTTGAGGACAGGGTTGCATCTCGAATGAGTGTGCGCTGGGCAGTATATAAACTACCAACGACATCTATTCATGGTCTTTAGTGATGGATGTGAATGGTAGGTCTTGAGCGAAGACAGCGAACGCCAGGTCTTTAACGACAGAAGGGTCTTCGAAGCTATTCGTCAATCACTCTGGATTACATCTCACCTTTAGCTGTCTGTTAGTGTTTGGCAACTTAACTATTTGGTTTTTAGTTTGTTTCTGCTTTCGGCCTAGTATGTCTATATACTCGCCTTCTACGACTCATGACTTTCTCAGTGTACCCTAGCACTCAGGGAGAGCAGGTTGACTCGGATGCAAAATATCTGCGTGCTTATTCGACTCCACCCTGCTACACCCAAGGCCCTAGAAAACTTCTCGATCCTTCGTCCATCTTTAATAATAATACTTTATTTCAAATTACAGTGTAATCCCCGAAGTTGCGTGAAACAACTTGTGTATAAGTTTAATTGTGATTAGTAATAACTTTATTAATAACAGTTAACCATGATGTACAAAATAAATATCAAATCCATATTTCCTGCAACTACCATAATTAACGCAAATTTTCCATAGAAAAGTAAAAGGTTTAAACTTAATTTTAGCACTTAATCAGCATACAATGTATGGTACAGTCATATGAAATGAGCATATTTCACATTACAGTCAAACAAGAACAATGAGATGAAAAATTTGTCACATTAACAGCGCAATACTTTTCAACACAACACTTGCTGGTTTTATTTAAAAATACATCAACATTTAACAATTTATTATTCATTATTTCATTATTTGTATTTAAACAATACTTCTTGATTTCTTTTTTAACTTTACCAATTGCAGGCAAATTGAAAAAAATTAAAAATGTTAAGAAAAACAACTCTCATACGTACTATAGTTATACCACCCCTGGCGAACTGTATCGGATGTATCACCCGATGGGCGATATCCCGTACCTGGCCAATCCGCGAGAACTACGTCAAGATGACATAGAGGCCAAAGGCCGAGATGCCATCGAGACACAGTCCAAGCAGATTGGCCATATAAGGGATATCGCCCATCGGCTCATAAATCCGATACAGTTCGCCTCGGGTGGTATAACTAATTTATTACATGGTCCGTATATAACTTCCGAAATGAAAAACAAAATTGTTGGGATAAATGGAAAGTTTGCCTTCTAAGTTTGCCTGGTGTGTTGTTTGTGCAAACATCATGTCGTCACGTTTGCATAACTTTGCATTGAAGCAGTGAGGTTTGCGGCCGATACCACTCGAGCGGGAGGGTATTTTGCGTCTTCTGGGTGGGATGTTCTTTTTTTTTTTTTTTTTAAAAAGGTGTACGAGAAACGCTTTTATTTAATGCAATGGACTGATGCCTATTTGCACATCATGGAAACTTCGCCGTCCACATCACAGTGAAGCGACATCACCCGACTTTACTGTGCATGGTAGCCACTAAAGTGTGGTGATATGAATATACCAAAAACCAAAACTGGTAAAAGGGACCGCCAAGTTAATCGCATCGACTAATAGTTCGAAGGCTAAATGGAAACTAGAACATTGCTACTTTCGGTAGCAATGTTCAAGTTTTTATTTAACGTCCAAAGTATTATTCGGTGCGATTAACTTGGCGAATGTTTTGATGTGTTGATATCACTCCTTTCAAGGGCCGAACCATTCGGAACTTGGCGGTCCCTTTTACCAGTTTTGGTTTTTGATATGATATCACTTTTTTTTTATTGTGTATTGGACTCCACTCAACTAGCCTGCAGATGTGTAATAAAGTACCACGTCAACAATAGCTTGGGTGGTTATTTTTGTAATATTTTAATTTCATATTTCACTTCTTTGAGAGGCCGAACCTTTCTCAACTTAGTCGCCTCTTTATCAGTTTTTGGTTTTGTTTTATTTTCTTTATTGTTTTTTATTTAATTCATATCACTCCTTAGTGAGGCCGAACCATTCTCAACTTGGTGGCCTCTTCACCAGTTTTTGGCTTTATTTTGACACTTTGTTTTTTTGTGAATTGGACCTGAAGACACAATTTCTTTGGCATTCGCACGTCAGTATACACGTTGTCATTGTCCCAACTTTGACCGTCCAATCAGAGACGCTGCCGACAATACTAACAATGGAAAGTGTTACAATACTTTCGTACTAACGCTCCCTCCCACGCCATTCTCGTTACACACCCAGGGTGTAAACCATAAAAGGTACGCAGTTCATATCGTACTGAAGCCGTTCGTCAAATTTAATAGTTTGGAAGCCTTCCCGCTATCTCGGCATCGGTGAATAATCACCCCATGGGAATTAACATGGGGATGAGTGGACTAGTAAGAAACTAGAAGAGTAACACATTTACAACGTTATTGAGGGTCAAATTGTGCATTGAAAGCCGCGTAGCTGACATTCCTACACAAGTTAATGTTTATCAGGTAGGTCATTGCTCTCCATTTTACCACAATTTAAGCTTTTGTGCCACATTGTTATTTTTCCCCAAGTAGCTTAATGTACTCAACTATGCTTCAGGATAAGACAATTACGCTATGGCGTCGCGTTACAATGGTTTACAACATCGACAATTGAATTCATGTGATGTTTGTTGCCTAACTTGGCGCGACACACTAGCGTGTGTCTAGATCATGAACGGTAAAGTGTGGTTATAACTGATATGGGATGTATCGCTGATCGTTTTAGCATTGTGAAAGTTAGGAGGCGTACGATAAATAGCAATATAGTCTTTCAGTTGGTTGATATTTAAGCACGAAATATTTAACGCGAAATATTTAAAACGAAACTGGACCATCAGCTTTATTATATGGAATTGAAACGACTGTTCATTAATCATTTGTTAGAATCAATTACGTGATCGAATATAGTTGATAGCAGACCTATTCAGTTACATCCATCATGAAGTATCAATTTCCGTGTTGGAGGCCAATTTTAATTAAATTCATCTCGAATATCCAAAATGTCTTCGGTTGCATTTGTCCGTAACCTGGTTTTGATTCGTCTACCAACTTTTGAAGCAATTTGCTACATACCAACACAATTTAGAGTGCACAATTTCATGCAAAAACAAATTGTTCAAAAACGAGTGATTAGGTAGTATGCCAGAGATCCAACTTCTCGTAGATTCACTGATCTACAAAATAATGTGGATACTTAAACGGATGTTGGAATTGCTCAATCCACCCTTATCAACAGCGCTCTTTCCAGCGTCATTCGCGCTAACTGCAAAAATAAATAAAAACTAATTTTAAAATATCAACTAAAGAGCATTAAAAAAAATTGCTTTAAAAAATGGCTCGTCTCTAAAACTGCAGTTATCCCAGCTCGTAAAATTTGGTTACATGCAAAACATTGTTTTTCTTCTTTTTTTTTTTTTGCTTTCTCTCTTATGAACACAAACATTCACACGAAACGTAACGAAAACATAAACCAACAACCACAAACACAAATTGCTTTGACTTTCTGACATAACCAGAGAGTAAAAGCAATCTTTGTTCCCGGGAATTGGAATTCAATATCTGTGGAGCTTCATAGCTGTGAGTTCGATGGGGATATGAGCTCTAATTTGTTCCTTCTAAATAGCGAAGCTTTGTTCAGTTATTCTATATCGTTCTGCTGTAATACAATTTTTTTTTAATAAACTTAAAATGAAAAGCATCAGGATACAAACCTTCAGGATACAAACGAAAATTAAAAAGCATCGTTTGTATTTTGACTTATAACGAACGCTTAATGATACTTGACACAGTGTTGAGAATGCGAGAAAAGAATTAAAATAAACATGACAATCCCGCTGGTAAATTCGGCCAAAAAATTCCCCAAAAACAAGGTATGTTTTAAAACAATTTTGTTCTGGTCTTAGTAGACGTAAAGAATAGTTACCGGAAAATTTAAACACTACCAAGGGGATTTTTTGTTAAGGCGTTAAAATGTTTGAAAGCTGGACTCTTAATCAATCTACACAGTACTAAAAACAACTAAGCATAAATAATCGTTTAATTTTATTTACGTGTCTAATGGTGGAATTCAAAAATAAGGTTTCAAGTGGACTAAACACTACAGCAGCATTGTGGTATACGAAACCTTACACGAAAGCCTACGCATATTATTTTCCTGTTCTAACTTCATTTCAGTTTATTTAAGCCTTGTTTTAACATCAAATGACTTGTATTTTTATTTCTGTCAACACCAACTATTACAATATTTTGGAAAACACTCCAAAAAATGATTTTTTTCTCCCATTTTGCATATGAACCCCCATTTTGGATTGCCCCGTCGGTTGTTTTCGCTGACTCCGAGTTCTGATAAAAACAAAAACATAACAATGTCATCCGTTTCCTTTTGTTGTTTTTGTTTAACGAAAATTTCTACGGATATGGACTTTAACATCTTTACGCCGCTAGCTGCCATCAGAATAAAAAAAATTCTAAAAGAATAAGTCTAAACAGAATTAAAAAAGAAAAAAAAAAAAAACGCTTTTTTCTTACTGCACAACAAATGTTTAGAATATCTAACTAGTGGACTTCCAACGAAAGAAAAAAAAATGTTATAACCTACAAGTAGGAGTGCGTTAAATGATATGAATTTAAAGTAAGCACTCATGCGAAGCAGTAATTTCATCACCCTCCCCCAGGCCTTCAACGCTCAAATTACCCAAGGCACAAAAGGGTGTGTGTGAGAGTGTCTGTATTAATTAGAGGGTGTATCTGTGTGTCTGTAATTGCCAACTTAATGCTACGGTGATACAAGCTGCAAACAAACCTTAGAAGTTGAATGAAGGCAACTCAAAAAAAAAAAAAAAAAAAAAAAACACACCGCGCTTTTGTAGTTGTTCTTGTCTGCGAAAGGATTCGTATTAATCTTTAATCCAAACGGGTTTCAGCCTATGGCCAAACGAAGTACGAATAAAATAAAAATTAAATAAAAACAGGTGGCAAGTTCGGCGAACATACACCTACTCCTCCCCCCCCCTCCCTGTCCTCACCTTGTTCGAGAATTGTCTAGCTAACCCGAGCTCTAGTAGAGATTAAATTAAGCTGTTTGAGGGGGGGGGGGGGGGCGAAACGTGATCGTTGGATCCATAAAATAGCACTTTGAAATCCGCAGGAAACGGAATAAAATTTTGTTTTATGACCGGAGTGGCCAACACACACAACCGAATAATTCGGGGCGAAAGTATAATAGCAGTCTGAAAGAAACAATACCACAGTAAGTGCATCCGAAATGTAATCGGCAATTAATAGTCATGCCAAAAAAATTATATTATTACCATCATTTTCTAGATACACGCTAGTGTGTGCCGGCCAAGTAACGAGACATTTCCTCGACTGCAAGACCTCTTGTAGACAGTAGACACTTGGTCAAAGGGTCATCCGTAGGCATTGAACCACATAACGTAGAAAGGTGGTTACGGTTTCAAATGAAAGAGCATGTTTTTTTTTTCCATTCCTGTATATGTAAAGAAAAAATGTAAGCTCAAAACAAACATGAAAAACGTGATTAGAATTGCAAGCTGTCAGTAGACTGTTTAAATTAAAGGCGATTTCGCTAGCAAACTGTCTTAACTAGATGCATCAGTGCTGGGTCCCAACGCAGCCGAAATCTTTGAAAATTGCTGAAAACGTAAGGGAGTGGTCCAGGACGATGAACAATTTAAAAGTTCAGGATGCGCTTGACAGTCAAAGGTACTTCAAAGGTAACTCGCGTTACTGTCACCTATGGCCAGTACAATCAAGAATTTATAGAGGTTTGGGTTACAATGAGGTACACATTCTTGGCACCATGTAAGTAGTCTTCAACATTGGTTTATGCATGTCCACCCAAACATAGACAGATGGTAAGAAGGCGGTTCAGTCAGGTTCAGTAGGCTTAAGTCAGGCGTAGGAACGAGGCAGCTGGTTGGGTTGCTGCCCCAGATGAACTGACTAGCCTTGAGCATGAGGTCTCGTTATATGCTAGCTTGTAGTTACAATAATTATTTAAAAAAAATTAAGCATATAAAAAACGGATGTACCTAAAAAAAACGTAATGCTCCAAGTCTAAAGGAAGAGATACAAGAAAAAGACATGGCAGTCATCAACATCTCACTAATACACGTAAAAAAAATTCCAGCTTTGTAGGCTTAAAAAAACCTAAATGCTCTAAAGGAACAGTTACAAGAAAAAGACCTGTGGGCCATCAGCTTCATATCAATACGTGTAAAAGAATCTATGGCAATCCAAAAAAGCAAGGAGCTTCTTTTACACGTATTAGTTCGATTTGTGAATGTTCCTTAAGAACATTTATTGTTTTTAAGGCTTGCCCATCCGTATTTTATACGCTTAAGAGTTTTTTAATACTAAAATCTGTTATTTTATTTCTTTGAGATATTTCAGCTCAATTAAATAAGTAGGCTTTTGATATGAGACAAACGAGATATAGATAATTGAGATTAATGCTTTTTGAGATAAATATCGGTCACAATAACATAGCGTTCAAAAGGCCCTGGTCGTTTTAATACCCTTGTTTTAAGCTATAACGTTGAAAATCGGTTCACTGGTTCGATATCTAGGTGACAGCAAAGTTTCGCCAACAAGAAGAAGAACAACAAGAACATTGTAGTCACATTAAAATAGTGTTCAAAAGGCCTTAGTCCTTGTTCATACCTACTTTTCAAGCTGCAAAAGTTGAAAACCGGTTTAATGGTTCGATATCTAGGCGAAAGCAAAATTTCGCCAACACGACGAACAACATCAAGAATATAGTAGTCACATTAAAATAGCGTTCAAAGAGCCTGGCCCTTGTTAATACCCAATTATAAACTATATGAATTGAAAATCGGTTCAAAGGACATAAACCTTCCGATATGTCGTACGACCCGTTGAGAATAGCGTTTGCAACATTTGCACAAGTTAGAGTTAATGTCGCAAAATCACCTCGCACGCACGAAAAAACAAGAAAATGAATGTGTTGGCAACATTTACATACGTTTGAACTAATGTCGCAAAACTGAGTCATGCAGGAAAGCCAACAGGGATTTATGTCCCTTTCATTGGTTTTACCCAAGAAGAAGAGCTACAACTATTTGTAGTCGTATAAAAATAGCATTCAAAAGGGCCCAGGCCTCGTTAATAGCTGTTCATGTTTTTTGTACCGGGTCATGCCACTCCGACGAAACGTAAGTGCATAAAGGTGGCTTACTGAACTACGTTATTTCTAGTGTATAATTTTCGCTATTGGCTAATTTTCAATTTTCTTAATTTGTAAGCTGTAAAACATGAACAATCGGTTCACTGGTCGATCTCAAGAAGAAGGAGGTAGGAAGGAAAGAAAGAAGAAGAAGAAGAAGAAGAAGAATTGTTGTTGTTCTTCTTCTTGTTGGGTAAATTTGCTCTCGCTTGGAGATCGAACCAATGAACCGATAACATAATACCAAATACAAAATTTCGTTGGGCTATGTCAATTCTGGGGGAAACTATAGGGTTTCAAAGTGTGACCTTTAACATGGAAGTTCACGGTTCATGCTGTCAATCATCAGCGACTAGGATAGTGGTCCTTATTGGGATCGCAATGATTGACAACCAGTGGCAGCACAGCTCCACGTCTCACTCCATCACAACAGTGTCTCCCCGTGACTGAAAAATGAAATATTTATTTGAAACAAGCAACCTTTTTCCTTTGGGAAAAAATAGTTCAACAAAACCTAAGAAATATTTCCCGTTTCGCAATGCAGAACTAAGCCTACAGACTAAAACACCCCGCTTAGATCTACTTCCACAACGAGACCATAATGCAGCTGCAGTTCAGCATACTTGTTTCCTCCAAGATAAAACCATTAACAGCTCGACACTTCTTGAGCTAAGGTTTAAGCTAATCTCTTTTTCTTTGATGTGAAAATGAGAGTCGTAAGGATTAAGCGTAGAGAAAATGCTGCTGCTGCTATAGTTTGAAGTGGGCTGCAGCTTTGAAAGCAACTCGTGCACTTCTCCCACTGCACTCCCACGCCTCACGCGCGCGTCTACCACTTGAGCGTCTCTCTAAACAAAAGCGAAGTGAAGGCCCAGCTCCTCAAGTGCTGGCTTAATGTTTACTGAGTGATTGACCTATGCTAAGCAATCACCATTATCTTTCCCCAGACAACAGGGCAACTCCCAACCGCCGAGACAAACCCAACCAACCAACCAACCTACCTACCTTCGCCCGAAGGCCTTGGTAAACAATCATGGGACAAAGGACTGGCACAACTCCTCTCGTAACCAAGCAGCGCACACGGTTGGTAGGAATTCACAGAACGTATGTACATACAGACAGTAAACAAACGTTGAATTCAAAGGGGCCATTGAATTTTAATTTTTTTTTTGGGGGGGGGGGGGTTTGCTACGTGTTTTCATGGTTTTGTTGATAATTTGTTCGAACCATAAGACCTGAAGCAAACTAGAGCTCGTATAGATGAACGTCTCAGTTTTGAGCCTTAATCAGCACGAACTTCCAAAACGTCAAATTTTGAACTCCTATAGTTTCGCCCAGAATTTACATAGACCAACGAACGGGGCAAGGGATAATCGTCTAACTGGAAAATCGCATAATTGGAAGAACGTATAACGCAAAACTGTAATGGCATATCATCTAACAGGAAATTCGTATAATGGAAAAGCGCCTAATTGGAAATTCGTATAATGGAAACTCGTCTAATATCCCTGCCTCGCTCGTGCTGCTGCGCTCGCTGCGGCTATGCATAAACATCGGAAACTGCAGTTAGACGTTAATCCAGTTAGACGTTTATCCATTATTCAATTATCCATTATACGATATTCCGTTTAGATGCTTTTCCAGATTTTTTATTTAGGCAGATTTTAGACAATTACCCCATTATAGACGATTTTCCAGTTAGACGTTCGTCCGACGCCCCTCAACGAACTTCGGTATTTGGAGTCGTGTCGTACCTATTTCACTGCATTGCAAATTTTAATGACAACAAAATCGAACCGTTCGGCGTCCACAGTATGGCTATTTCTTGTAGTTGTCGTTGTTGTTGTTTTTGGGACTCTTTGCCCTCACGTGGAGATCGAACCACTGAGCTGATTTTCAAGTTCTGTAGCTTAAAATGTAGGTATGGGCATGGCCTTGAACCTTTCGCATGCTATTTTATGTAACGATAATAGTCTTCTGACGGAAAGCGATATGGGCTCAAAACTTTGCTCTCACCTAGAGATATCGAACCAATGAACCTACTTTAATTTATTTAGCTTAAAATGTAGGTATTAACAACGACCAGGGCCTTTTTAACGCGATTTTAATGTGACTGCAGTATTCTCGTCGGCAGAGCATTTATTATTATAGAGAACTGGGCAGAAATCATTTTCAAATCGGGCTAAAAACATGAAATTTTGTGCACAAGTCATTCTTAGCAGCATGAATCGAATAAGGCCTGGAACCCTGATGATATACCCCCAATGACTCCAAGCGCTCCCCTGTGTCCCCTCCCTGAGGCTTAATTAACAAATTCTTGCAATTGAGTTTAAAGCTTGACATTTGGTACACAATCCATTTTTATCAGTACAAATCGAACCAGCCATGGAACTCACATGTAATACCCGCAAAGGCCCCCCCCCCCCACTCCTGTTCCCCTCTCTAAGGTTTGACCAACAAATTTTGCAATTCGAGCTAAAAGCGTGAAATTTGGTACACAAGTCATTCATACTAGTACAAATTGAATTAACTATGGAACCCCTTCAAAATATTCTCCAAGACACCCCATGTTCTCCCTCCCTGTGCCCCCTCCTTGAGGCCTGACCAACAAATACTTGCTGATAGTGCTAGAAGAATGAAATTAGGTACACAAATCGTTGTAAGTAGTATAAACTAAACTAGCTGCGGCCCTACCGTGAAATCCTCCAAGGCCCCTCAGCGCTCCCCCCCCCCCCCCCCCCCCCAATTCCCGCTTCACGAGGCTGATACGGCAAAAAATTATTGTTGATCGTACTAAAGCATGCGTTGCGGGCCATGGGCCATGGGCCCCCATCATCGGTTCCAGAAGAACAAACCTTTAAAATA
The DNA here is from genome assembly GCA_023313725.1 of Lithobius niger. NCBI lineage: Eukaryota > Metazoa > Arthropoda > Chilopoda > Lithobiomorpha > Lithobiidae > Lithobius > Lithobius niger. Next base: position 22,958 of record JAHWFP010174272.1, on the reverse strand, counting down.
AAAAGCCAAACAAAAAATGTTGTTCAGGTTTCTTGAGCAACGTCAACGTTGCGGTACCTATACATCGGGAGAGTAGAACAACCAATGGTTATTTGGAGCCACCTACTGGGAGAATATTGATACAAAATGTTAATATTGTGAAAAGTTACTTTAAATTGCAAAAGTTTACAACATATTTCAATCGTTCTCTTTACGTTTAGGAATATAAAACAGGCCAAAAAAGTTGAACTGTAGAAGCAGTCGTCACCGGTATGGCCCTTAATTAAATTGGGCTTTATACCTTAAAATGTCTTTCAAGGGTGAATTACCTTGTTATCATGTTGAGACCTGGAGATTTCACCCAACTGAATCTTACGCATCTTGTTACGTGCAAAAACAAGGGCGACCGCACATTGGGGCACGTGACACCCCCTCCTTTTTTCGATGCCATATCCGTAAATAAAATTATAAAGAAAAAAAATTAAATCAAAGAACAAAACGCATTTGAAAAAGGTTATTCGAGGATTGACCCATTTCCCTTTTGAAAGTCTGTGGGCGCCTTGAACATGGAGTTGACAATACCCTCCCCGTGCAATGATGAGGTCAAACATTACACAACAAAAGCTCATTTTTTTCTTTAAGTACCAGTATTGACCGTTCACCAACCCGGGAACAAGCAGAACTTCCCGAATAAAACGGTGTATGCGTAGCATTGGCATAAAAGAATGATGGTTTGTAAGAGCTCTGAACCACCAAAGACACACATACACACACCGTAAAAGCGTAAAGGCAAGTTGGTCCGAGCCCTGCACACATCATAAACGGTGCCGTAAAATATGGCAGCTTTGTGAAGAAATGTTTTGTTTGCTTCGCCCTGTTGCAACAAAAGAGAACGTTTTACTGTTTTAAGCCGACGTTTACGACCCGGAAGATAAGAGAAGATCCTAAAATCCAGAGAATAGGCATGCTTGGATGCCATTTATATTATGGGGTCGTAATGTAACGCTGAAAACAAAACAAGCCAAACGTGAATGTCACCGTGCCAAAACACATTATTTGGACTTCCTTGGACAACTAACTGCGACTAATACCGAGAAATAGTAACAGGTAGAAGGATGTAAAAGTGTAAGGCTGTAATCTGAGTTTATCGCAGTGCGGTAGTGGGTGGGGTCCACTGTGTAAGGGTTAGGGGCTAGAACAACGTAAAAGACGTAAAAACACCCAGTTTAGCCGCAAGTCCCGCAAACTGACTTTAAAGGCAGGTTGTCATGGAATGAAAGGTTGCAAGACTGCAGAATCTAGCAACATCTAGTACTATCTAGCACTTGCTTGCATCAAGCGAAGAAATGCACGACACCATTTATTTTAACAAAACAAACAAGCCTCCTTGATTATTTAGTGAAAATTTGGTACGCCCTCGTGCACCTGGAAGCAAGCTGTAATAGTTAACAATATCACTACTGCTAGATGACGCCACTGTATATTCGTACGATTTTCTGTTGGCCACAATGCGTCTTTAAAGTCATCAGACACTTTCTACAGTCGTCTCAACACTCACTCAAGATTTTCACGACACCTCTTTAAAGGTGCCTATTCACCAATGACAGGTCGCAGTATCTAGCGCCGTCTACCAGTATTTAGTTCTACGTAGCCCTTGATTCCAACAAGTGAAGGAATGCGCAAAGAAATATCTTTTTACATAACAAACTAGCCACTTGCCTCCTTAATTATTGAGTGTAAAGTTGGAGCGTCCACGTGCACCAGGGAGCAAGCGGTGAAGGTTAACGATGTCACTGTCAGATGGCTGCCATCTAGCGATTCAAAACGGTCGATACATAGAAAAAAAAATCCCTGTGACGTCGTTAGGCTTAACTTTACGACTTGCTTCCTGGTTCAATTGAGCGCACAAACTTTACACACAATAATAAAGGAGGCACGCGGTTTGTTTGTTGTGTACAAAGAAATTTATTTGTGTGTTCCTTTGCCTGTTGAAAGTAAGGGCTAGACGGAACTAGATAGCGGTAAATGGCTGCAGCATCTGTCATTTGGTGGCAATCCTCCTTTAACTGGCGTTCAAACGGTCTGTGCCACTCACAATAGGATTCCTTTCAAACGCAAGACGATCAAGTCGTATACAGGCAGAACCACACAAAGACCAGTAGAGCGCAACCAGGCATTTCGTTAAGGAGGGGGCACATTCACTGAAAATGGTGGGATCGGGGGCCGGCCCCCGGATGACGCGCTCCCAGCCAATCTATAATGCCAGAAAACGAACGAGGCAGTTTTGCTAGGCAATTCCAATGGGAAATTCATAAAAATTTTACGTGCCAAAAGGATCTTACACGTACAAAAAAAAACCCCTCTTAACTGTGTTGTACTGCAAATATTCTAAGGACCGCGACGAACGAACTGTGAGCAACAATTCTAAGATGCTCTGGGGATCGAATAAAGCATGGATGGACGCCAGTCGAGTGAGCGAAACTAACTATATACGGCTAGTAATAAGTAAAACCTAACACCTAAACGAACACTAAACCTCCTCCTTAAAAAACTGCACACAAACGCAACATGAGCGCAAGGCGTCAGACATCCATTCCCGAAAATTCCAGACGCGGCTGAGGTCAAGCTCGAGATCAATACAGGAAGAGGTTGAAGAAAGTAATATTCACTTTGTGATGAAGATATGAAATTATGAGGACCAAGACCAACTGATATTGAAGCTACGTTCCGCACGCGCAGTTTGGAATGCAGTGTCAAACTCAGATGGCCTTGGCATGGGTGCGGTGAGTAATCCCTCATACAGTACCTTCCTAAAGCACCGAACAGAACGAACCAAACGCACCTTTGTTGGTAACAGTTCAGCTCATTCCCTACTATAATAGCCGTGTTGATGTGGCCTGCTTACGTGAGTCATCGTCAGCGATGAATCTGTTTGCGGTACCTCGCGCATGCTCAAAAGCTCCACCACTGGTAATCACCCGCAACCACCTCCCCGAGATGGTTTGCAATTTGGCATTGCTCGCACCTGTTTACATCTATTAGCCTAGCCTGGTCCAATCAACTAGCGACGTCTGGCCACGTTAACGGTATGACGTAACGAGTGATCTGTTGAGCTTGTTGATTTTGCTGAGCTGCGATTGCAGTTTCGGAAGGTACTAAACGGCTAACGCAACGTTACTGCGCACGCGCGACATTAAGTTTGGAGCCGAACTGTCTCCAACAGTGGTGCGTTCTGTTCACTCTGTTCGGTGGTTTAGGAAGGTACTGAATATGTCATGCCTTCATCACAAAGTGAAGATTACTTCCTCAACCGCTTCCACTACCGATCTCGAGCCTGATCTCAGCCAGCACGGAATGCAGAGTCTAATCTCAATCTCAGTTGGCCTTGACCTATGCAAACTTTTTGAGAAGTGACGTCATCTTGTCACAGCGAATCTAATTTGCATAAATTTACATACATCAAAATAATCTAGTTTTTAGGAAGATTTACATAACATCTTTCCAGTGGTGCAAATTCTACACATCGATACCACAAAGTGTTAGGAAATAAACAAATAAAATAAAATATACAAATTTCCGATAAGTGCAACAAAAAAAAAGAAGTTTTGCGAGCAATGTGTAGCTGGGGCATACTAGCATGCAAAATTTCAAGTCAGTCGGACGATAGTACGTTATGCACAATCTAACCTATAACTAGTGTTTCCACTGATAATTCTCTGCAGTATGAGGCGATGAAAGAGTTCTAATCACTACGTCTTGTTATTACAGTTGAGAAACTCAGGAAGCTTAATTTGAGAAATCGTCTTGAGAAGCTCAGGAAGCTTAATTTGAGAAATCTTCTTGAGAAACTCAGGAAGCTTAATTTGAGAAATCGTCTTGAGAAGCTCAGGAAGTTTAATTTGAGAAATCTTCAACGTTAGCAAATTTCTTATTCATTCGTTCAGTTTTAATGGAAATTTCTCTACTTTTTCGAGAAGGTCGGAGCAGGGCTGCACTACCGGAATCCCAGAATGAATCTGGATTGTTAGGTAACAATATCCAAGGGCGTTCGCATATTGGGGTATCCCAAACCCATTTTACGTTTTTTTGCCGTTGTGAAACCGTTAAGACAAAGACAAAGACATTTAAAATAAAGGTTTTTCGAGAGTTGGAGACATAGTGCCTGTCCTTTTTTGCACTTTTACACAGTTTCCTTCTTCATCTCGGTCTTGGGAGGGGCAAATGCTTCTGACCCCTCCCCCTTCTCCCACCCCGGTGGTGCGCCGCGGTTTGGCGGACCCGCGAAGCACGGAAAACATTACAAAACTAAAGAAACTAATATATACGGTCAAAATGCAACAACAACCAACATTGGTGTTCGTTGCCAGACAGCTTAGGCTTAAGCAAATCCAAGCTCCTTTAAAGCAGCAACCTATCCTGCTGTCACGCTTAATCTAATTGCAAAGCTCAATTATTCATAGCAGCCGGCAGCCTTTGGCAAGCAGCAATCAACCAGGCAATAAACTGTCTCGGATGGGGAAGCGGGAGTGGGAGGGGGTAAAGGAGGGCGGAGGAGGGGATGGGAGCTTACTAAAGGAAAGCGCTTTCTAAATCTGGGTGCACTTGGGGTTGTAACGAGCTGTGTATACCGAACCGACTTTGCAAGGAACTTTGGTTCCTCTTCCACTCTGCTCTCACACCTGGGCTCTCCCTACCTCCCAACCCACCTTGATCTTGCACTCTCCTTGGTGCTGTGAATTATGCATCCCTGGGAAGGAGAAAAGAGCTAGATGAGAAGGGGAATAGGGGCGAATGGGGATCTGGGTTGTGGAAGGAGGGGGAAGCAGAGTTTTGGCTAGGAGCGAAGGGTAGAGAGGGAGAGAGACAACTTGCACAGTTGGGCGGGAGTGATCCGTAACCACAGGTATATACGGGTCAGGGGCAAAGGGGAAAGGGAGGGTGGGAAAGGCGGGACCCCCTCTAGGCGTCTAACTGTTGGCCTAGCCGCCTGGAATTGTTGACACGACTGACGAGTGGCCATCTAGGACAAAGGCTAGTGCGCTTGCCTTTGCTTTCGGTTGGGGCAGTGAAGTCTTTTTCTTCTCCCCCTGATCACTTGGGGTTGGTCATTGCTAGTTAGAGCTACCCAGAACCAATTCGTAATGTTTAGCACTACTCTCCCGCCGGCTATCAAAAAGGAGAGAGGAACATCGTCGGGGGAAAAAAAAACGGTAAAGAGCAACGTTTTCATCGGAAGACGTAAAAACGCACGAACGAATTTTTCCACACCTGCATTCAGAGGGCTAAAAAAAAAGGTATGCTAGAAAATACTAATAATGACTGGGTCGACAATTGAGTGTGGAACCCTGGAATGAGTATTGCAATCCTCGAATAGCCTTTGTTGTAATGGGTTTCCTTCGTGACTTTGTCCACCAAAATACAAAAGGGCATGCAAAAAAAGGGGTTGCGGCACGTTCCCCAAGTGCCCGAAAGTGCGTTGGTGATTTCCCGTTTCGCAGAATCCCATTTCTCAGAACCTCGTTTCGTAGAAGAAAAAAAGGATTAAGATTTTTCTGCGAAACGTGAATTTCCATTTTGCGTAATCCCGTTTGCAGAATCAAAATATTCTTTAAGAATCTAACACTGAAGAAGTTAAAGATGCATTCTTGATTGGAAGGAATTTGTGATTAGTTGCGGTTTCCGATGACATGTAGAGAATGATCTGCCATGGTTAACCGTCAGCAATGTTGGACGTTGGACTCACGCAAACCTTATGTTGCCTTGAAACAATCGACCTTGCCTGGCAGACCTCTTTCTCAGTTTGCCTTTTTCCACCAACAATTCTGTAAGATGCACTGTCATGAAATGAAATGAAATGAAATTTATTACGAGGGCCGTGACCGTACGTCATGCGCCCTGCTACAAATTAAGGTTAACAACGGGAGGAATCCAGCGAACTAGTAACAAAATACACCAAAATACACAACGCTCAACGTACTACGCGCTTGCCGGAGGCACTGTTCGAAAGACCTACGCTGGAGCGCAACCACACGGCAATGTAGGAGATGTCAACAACAATCTAAAACTTGTGTAACTTATAGTATGAGATTGCAAACTCGTGCAGTCCTAGCCAACAATGTAACAGATGAGCGCTAGGGTGACAATGTAGTAAAATCCTCAACCCCCTATTCCATTCTTTCTTGTGAACCTCTTTCGAAAATATACTAGAAATTGTCTACCATTAATACTCCAACTGTCCTAATTTAACTATTCATGACCCCAAACTTTTCACTACAATCACCCTCATCCCATTATTATTATTGTCATATTGGCAGGGATAATGTCAATACTGAACCAATAAATTAACATCAATGGCAACTTTTGTTTCAATAGTAACTTCATTCCTATCACTGAGCCATATCCTTCACCCAAACCCATGACATAAGTCAATTCTGCCCGATGTTACCGTCCTGTCCCTGCAGTTTTGGTGCATCGGCCGGGAATCGAATCATGGCTGCCCGCGTGGCAGGCGAGCATTCTACCATTAAACCCAAACCCATCTCATAAGTCAATTTCGTCCCGTCCCTACAGTTATATGGTTAGCAGCGGCGAGCACGGTAGCTCGAGCGAGGCACGTAATTTGAAAAAAAATTTATTCTGCGAAACGGGAATTCCGATTTCGCAGAAAAATCTTAACACGTTTTATTTTCTGCAAAATGGGATTCTGCGAAATTGAGACATCAGAACCCAGCAACCAAAAACTTGTCCGGCCAACCGAAACCTGGCTTGCCAAAAACGATGTAGCTGACGCCTGAGTTCCGTACAGACGCTTCGGAAACGCTTGTCCATGTAAAAAATAAAACTATTAGCCTCCAGGTCACAAAATCTCTAGGAAAACTGTTCGGAGAGGGACAAATTTCGATAGGAAATTTGGTCCCCTCCTTAGGGAAGATGGTTTCCCCTCCCCCCATGATAACCTGCTAAAAAAATTGGAAACGGCCGGAGGATCAAATTTGCAGGGGGGGGGGGAGGGAGGGATTAGCTACTGTAGCTGAAATTGAAATTCCGTCCTCAAAAAATTTTTTTGGGGGGGGGGGGGGGGTGGCGAATTCCAAGGTATAGCACTGGGTAGAAATCATTTAGGTGAAGCAATAGAACTGCCATATGAGCACTTGGCAGAAATATAAAAGTGGAGAACAGGGCAGATATCATACAGGTCTCTGACTCGTCAACGATTTGACTAATATAACGTATTACAGCATCGCTCACTTCGGCCGAGAAATCATTGACGTCTACTTTTAACATTTAGCGTCCTTTTTACGACGATAAATGCATCATTCAGATTTCTTTCAAAAAAGGGTCGGCCTTTCAAAGTAGTGATATCATTTAACCAGGGAAAGGCCGCCAAGGTTAATCCTGTTAGCCAAGTTAATCGCACCTAATAATACTTTGGGCGTTAAATGAAAACTTGAAGATTGCTACCGCCAATAGCAATGTTCTAGTTTTCATTTAACTTTCGAACTAATAGTAGGTGCGATTAACTTGGCTAACAGGATTAACCTTGGCGGCCTTTCCCTGGTTGAATGATATCACTACTTTCAAAGGCCGACCCTTTTTTGAAACTAGGTGGTTTCTCTTATACCAGTTTTGGTTTTGGGTGGATTCAGATTACTTGCAGTGCTAACTAGTGGTTATGTTTTGGGTAGAGGACTTAAGGAGGTTATACCATTTGCGTAGCAAACGGACCTCTTGAAAGTGAAGAAGGAAAACGAGGAGAAGCGAATCGTGCGAGCCAAAGAGCGCTAACTAAATAAATAAAGCCAACATGCATGATGCATGTCTTTCTTCGTGTGTGTACCTGTGTGCCTAGACCCCATTTTACTTCTCGCACGTTGTGCCAAGAATTGGTGCAAACACAGTCAAACCTGCTAGTCAAACAAGCACACAAACTGACTTCACGTGCTGAAGTCTAAAGCCTCCAGCTATGTATTTTACCATGTTCAATATTTGCACAGTTGCCTGCAGCTTGTCAGTAACAGAAATGCAAGCAACACATAAACGCACACCCATTGTGCTAATGTCACTTCAGCTATTTTTTTTTTACTAGCTCTTTAGGTTTCTAATGCACTATCTGTTTATCTAGTACCTTGTCTGTTACACATGAATATGAAAAGTCCCACAGGTAAAAATGCTATTTGAATGGTTTTTAGTTTTCATTTGGAAATTTCGTTGCTCCACGTGAACAGTTGTAAATGGATAATGAAAAGAAATGGACAGCCATGGACTGTGAACTTGAATGAAGGAAATGGCTTTACGATAGGAAAAAGGCGTTACTGTTATCCCATTTTATACGTGCGATGGTGTTTCTAACAGTTCTGCCAATAAGAGGTATAAGTATGACTATCCCAACACAAAACTTTTTAAGGATTCCCGCCAAGCCTTTCGGCCGATTGAACCTTCCCACACAATAATGAAATATGTGAAAATTGCTTACTGTGGAATTTGCGTTTGTTTCACCCAACTTTTGAAATCTTAGTCGGTGGGATTAACTTGTCGAAAGAGCTTGGCGTTTGATATCACGACTTGAATTGGCCAAAAAGCTTGGCGGGAATCCTTAACAAATATTGCTTTCGGGAGATATCACATAATTTTGGTCCAAATTGATAAAATCCGTATTAATATTCTTACAATTACGAGATGGAAAAGCGAATCAGTTTTACGGCCCCTTTCGTTTTTCTTTTTGCTTGCTTTAGTTCAGTTTTGAAGACAGCAGTAAGGTTTCACGTGGACTTAACACTTCAGCAACACTGTGGTATCTTAACCCTTACGGGAAAGCTTATTCGTGTTCCTTTGCTGTATTGACTTAACTTTATTGACTATTGACTTGACTTAGCTTTGGTTCACAGTTGTTTGTTAACTGATAGTTTGTTTCACTAAAGCTTAACAAAGCCACGTATGGTTCAAAATAGCTCAGACGGTTGGGGGACGGGGGGGGGGGGGGCGTAGATTGAACAATCCCGTGGACAACAGAATACCTTCCAAGCACGCAATTTATTTGGCTAAAATGTTCGACTTAACAGAGACTTTCTCAGTAAAACACTAGAAAAACAAGACAGAAAAGAAATACAAAGATTAAAAAGGAAAAAACAATGCTACACTCACCATTTTACAAACAAGTCTGGCCATGTCAAACAAGAGCAGCAAGCTTGCAATTATGGATGAGTGGGTAGGTATTTATTTAAAAAAAAAAAAAAAAATTTTTTATGGTAATTAATTTTTTCCCCAGTATGCATTGCAAGCTTGCTGAACATGTTGATATGGCGTTCGCCACGACTTGCTTGTAAAATGATGAGTGTAGCATTATTTTTACATCCATAATATGTCGGAAGGACTAGTGTGGTGCATGTCCTCTCGACTTTGTTGTTGAGAGCCAGACGCGCGTTTTCCCAAAGTGAAATGTGGAGGTCCGTTACTTGGTTGGCGGATGGTCGTTTGGCTCTCTCAACCCGCGGAACCTACCTTGCGTATGGTTAGCAGGTTCAGGTTAATGTAGTGGTTAGCAATGGCAAAAATAACGTAGGTCCATAGTAGTTCTAATTCGTAGCCATCATTAGTGAGAAATGGGGTGCAGTTTTCCTCCACTCGTTCTGAAGTTCCTGTTCTTTTTGTATTCCCTTCTGAAGGTCGGTATGACCGTTTACCATGGCCTTATGTGCTTATACAGTTTAGACCCGAGTGACGTCATCGTTGGCTGGAGACTCATGGTCCATAAAGTCTCAAATGTCGTCTCGACTGGGTGGAGAAACACTAGACTTCTTGCTGTTTGCATCTTAGGACTTGAAGGTAATGCCATATCGTCTAGTTGCTGCCAGAAAGTCCGTTGTGAAGAGGGACGGTATAAGCATCACTGGTATATTGGTAGGCCTTAATTGCCCTAACTAAGATGGCCGCGCCATACTGAACCAGCACCAACTGTTATGCCTGAACGGAGTAACATTTAGAAGTTACGTGTTGCCTCAATGAAGTCAAGAGAAAAAAAAACTAAAGAAAAGGAGCATAACGTCATAACGAGTTTCATGGGGTAACAGAGCAGAGAGGGAACACAATGGAAGGTACAATGAAAAATGAGGGGGACAATGCAGTGACATTGTTATCGAGGAGTCGCTTTTAGTAAAGCTACATGGGACATACAGCAGCATTGTTGGAAAGGACAATTGTTGTAAATATACGACCATGGACTTATATACTATCACACTACAGAGCTCCAGCTCCATGATACGACTTATCCGGAAACACACCAGGAAGCGCATTCCAGTTGTCACACTGAAAATAATCGGTGGTGACTCAAATACGAGTGAAGTAAAGAAGTTGACGAGTGGTAGCAGTGCAGGGACTTGAAGGCACCATCCCACACCATACTAGCATATATTATTTTGTCTTTGTTTTTCTAGTGTTTTACTGAGGCAGACTGCCAGAGAGTCGAAAATTTTCGCCAAATAAATTGCATGTTTCGAGGGCATTGGAGGGATCGTGTATTTTACATGTAACAGCGAGTAGTACTGTACCACAGTATTTCGATTTCTTTGTAAAACTGAGGAAAATGCTATACACAACAGATATTGATATGCTAAAAGAAAAGTATTAATCTTATAGATCGCCATCACTGCCGTTTTACCTTGGGTTTAGGGAAAATACAATAAGGATACACAAAACCAAATCAGAAGAGCGCCATTGCACCACACAGTGTTAAGACCCAACACAGCAATGACTGGGAAAGCACGAAGTGCTTCTGCATTCCAAGTCCGGAAAAGAAGATCATCTGCGAGCACTGGAATCCCTCTATTTTGCACTGCAGAGAACACAAAATCCCTCTGCTAAATGAGCTAGCACCTGCATACCCAAAATTTATGCAGTTTGGCACCCCAGACCTAGTACACCAACTCGAAATCCAGTGGAAACTATTCCTAACAACAACACTGGAAGAGGGCAGCACCCCCAACAACTAGTGCTGCCCTATAGCAGCCAATAGAGCAGTGATATTTGCCGCCAAATTGGCACCAGCTTGGCACCAGTATGGGTTTTTGAGGGCATAACTACAAGGTGCACTACATAAAAATGGAGGGAAAAACAACGGAAGAGCGGATTTCTTAGGCTTAAAATAACGTTGTTTTCTCCAACAACAAAAATCGCGCGTCTTAGGTCTAAGAAATCACTCTTCACAGCATCGGCTTTAGTATGACGCCCTCCTGTTTCTCTCTGCAAGCATAGAAGGCTCCAGCATAGAGTTATATACAATAACACTACGTCGTGTCACTGCTCTGTCAGTCCCACTGAGAAAAACGCCTAATTCAAATTTGTTTTTCCGTTGACGTTTGCTGTTGCGTGCAGAACTCTGGGCTTGGCCTGAAGAAGTGGCAGAAAATTGGCCACCGAAAATACGTCTGTAATTGACTGTTACAAACTTTTTGGTTTTGTGTATCCTTATTGTTAGTAAAAGCATTAATAATAAATTTTGTTATGCGTGGATTTTTACCTCCACGAGACTTCTTTCTGCTTATCCCCCCCCCCTCCCAAAAAAAATAGCACATTAGTCATCTGAACGGCAAATGTTTCTGATTAAGCGACACTCATGTACTGTACAGTCAGTCAGCACAATAGGAAGGAACCTTAAATAGCCGACACAATACGACGCTTCAAAATTCCACTTCACGCTCTCGCGCTTCAGTGGTTTTTCACAGAGTTAGAAAGAAAAAGATTGGCTCAAACAAAACTTGTAGTGTTTGGCAAAACATAAATCAAGATGTTGGCTTCGTTAAGAGCAATAGAGCCGCCACTTGGAAAAAAAAAGAATACACATGAAGAAAAGGAAGAAAAAAACCGAGGGGAAAAAATCACAAAAGATTCCATTTTTAGGTCAAGTCGTCTTCAAGCGAGCGCCGTCGACTCCAAATCTAAATAAATGAACGGCATGGTTTTCACTGGATAGCCCCATTCAAAACCAGATACAGGGTGTCCCCAAAAGCCCCAGAATACCCTCATAACCCTTTTTAAGGGATTGGGAAAAAATAGTGAAACTTTGGCAATGTAAGTTTGGTTAAAGGATCTATATTTTCGTACAACCGGTATTATGCCTGCCCCCATGGGGGGTCCCAGACCCCAACTCAGAAATTTTCAATGAAATGTGGATAAAGGAATACCTTATTTGAAAGGTCTTCATTAGGCGAATAAAGTGTTGCAACGATAGCTTCGATACGATGAGCTCATCCAAAGACGTCGTAAACGCATTCTGGGCTTCAAACCGCAAAAAACATTGTAGGTGTGTTCCAACTAGATTGAACGGCCACCTACGTCCCTTTACGACGTCTTTAGCCTGAGTAAGACATAGGGATGCAGAGAAAATTTATAATGTTTGACCGGCTGCCATTTTGCATGGGCTCATCGTATCGAAGCTATCGTTGTGCCACTTTATTCGCCCAATGAAGACCTTTCAAATAAGGTATTCCTTTACCCCCCATTCCATTAAAATTTCTGAGTTGGGACCCTGGGGTTGTAGGTTGTACGAAAATGTAGATCTTGTAACCAAACTTACATTGCCAGAGTTTAACTATTTTCTTTCAACCCCTTAAAAAGTTGTGAGGGTGTTCTGGGACTTTTGGGACGCCCTGTGTAGCATTTCCACAAAAGAATAGCAACCCCCTGATATGTTTATGTGAGGCTTCATGCCAATGCTTCATGAATCAATATTAAATGATTCTTACACTATCAGCAGATTCAACGGGATGAATTCTTTAAAAAGAATTATTTAAAAGTTCTTAGTTAAAGTGCTGGTGTGAACTTCGAACTTCGTTAGAAATTCTTGCTTCAGTCATAGTTAATGTTGGCTTTTCTGTGTGGCTCGGTTTTGTAACATTCACTCAGATACTGGAAAATGTTGTAAACGAAACATAATGTGCACCCGCTGCAGTTGTTGTACACTTACCGCTCGGTAAACTATTGTCACTATTATTGTTTTATTATTATTTATTTCAAGGACGGTAGCCTTCCGCAGGCCATCTGCCCTACAAATCAACAACAATGCAAAATCAAAACAACAAAACACACATTAACTCTAACACAATGACCTGGCCCGAAACGACCAGTTGCCACTTGCCACTTGCCAGTTGCCAGTTGCCAGTTGCTCACTTTGGTAAATGAACAAGAATTACTGGTAATAAATAATTTTAACCACTCCATTGTTTATGATCATACCAAATGATTCTTACACATTTCACTATCAGCTGCTTCAACAAGAATGAATTCTTTAAAAACAATTATTTTAAAGTTCTTTAATTAAAGTGCTGGTGTGAACTTCGTTAGAAATTCTTGCTTCTGTTATAATTAATGTTGGTTTTCCTGTGTGACTCGGTTTTTGTAACATTCACTCAGATGCAGGTAAATGTTGCAAACACAACATAATGTACACTCGTTTATCATTAAACAACAGAACCTTGTGAATTTTGCAAACTTAACAAGAGGGAATTTCCTTTTAATTACATAAAATTATTGCCGAATGCAGATAGAATGAGAGTGTGGGGGTGGAGGGGATCTGATTTACAGTGGTGCTATGTATAATTGACCAAAGCCCGGCACAGTTGTCGTCCTAAACCAATGAACATTCGTACATTTAGCATTCAAAAGCTGCAGGCTAAAAAAAAGACTACTGGAAAAAGAAAAGAAAAAAGAAAGTTGTTTTGTGCCGAGTGTCTGTGCAAATATAGGCACGGCAAAGGGATGCAATGCATAGTTACAAAACGCCTTTATTAGCACAAATTATCGTCGTTCGGACAATTATCGCACAGCTGGAATGGCCCGTAAACGGTCTTAATTAGCAACATTTTTCGCTAGAGGTCATAAACGTAGAAATTACTTGCCCGGAAGTAGTTTGCTGAGCTTGCGCGACCTGACTGGATCCGGTGGGAGAAGGAGCAGCAACAATCAAGGAAAGAAGATTGGCATACATTTTTATGCCTATTTTATTTTCTAAATTTTATTGTAGCGGCCAGGGGTGAAGGCAGAATGCTGTGTTGGAATTGTCCACTGAAATTGTCCGCTGGATGACTTTTCTAGATTTTCCTTTTTTGTTTTGTTTATAATCGTTCGGCGGTGATTTCCCGTTTCGCGTGAATCCCGTTTCGCAGAAAATGAAACGGATTAAGAGTTTTTTTGCGAAACGGGAATTACAGTTTTGCAGAACCCCGTTTCGTAGAATCAACATATTCTTTGAGAATTTAACATTGTAGAATTAAAAATGCATTCCTAACTGGAAGGAAATTTGTGGTTAATTGCGGTGTCTGATGTTATATGTTTAGCCACAGAGAGCGCAGTAGCGCGAGCGAGGCACTTAATTTGAAACAATTTATTATGCGAAACGAGAATTCCCGTTCCGTAACTGCTTGGCTTTAATGCTAAAATACTGGAGAATGGATCCAATAACTACATACATTACTGAATTCAAATTCTTGGGAAAAATAAGTAACCCCCACTGAGAAAATCTGCGAATTCACAAAACTGTCCTTACAATACTTAAAAAAAAATATTTCTTCCTTTAAGGCCAAGGAAGCCTTGTATTGATGTAACTTCGAAATTGTTAGTAGTTTTCTCATTCAGAAAGCCCTTCGGTACATGTTTATTCGACTATAGGTTAATGAAACAGAATTACATTCTTGAGTGTAAGTTGATACAGATAAATGTTGCGTAGTAAAAACGGGAAGAAACCCCACGATGATCAGTATCACCAGCCATTACATGTCGGTTGATACTTACTGATCATTGACCTGGGGCTAATTCTCTGCGTTTTTTATTGTGTATTTTATTTTGTGAACAAGGCAACGAGTTGCTGTTGAAAATTAAAATTTTGCTGTGTTTATGTCATTTGTGGGTATTTGGCCGTGCCCGAAGGCAATATTTATCTTTGTTGACTATTATCATTCGTCTGAAGATAACTTGTTCATAAACCTGTGGTTGTTTTTGTTACATTCGGTTATTGCGATGTAAACTAATTATGTAACATTGTGGTGCATACATTTTGGCCTGCAATTATAAGCCACCCGAGAAAATGGTGCTAGAGTTCACCTTTACAATACAATGCCGCAAACTGCATCTCTTTGTCTCGTCTGGTTCCAAAGTAGTACCGAAAATTCGTGTTTTGGAAGCCATAACAGCGTTGCTCTAGACCCTATCGCAGTAGCGGTATCGACATTATTTCTACAGCAGCACCTACAGCTTCGGAACCATGTGAGAATTGAGTGACCGTTCATAACGCAGGCCTTAAGGTCAAGAGAGACCACATTTCTAATTCAACGAATGACCGCTCATCCATATATTCAGTTCGACAGGTTTCTCGATCTATCGCATTCAGTGCATTAAACTCCAAATTACGAATTCTGGAAACACGGGCGCCACAATTTACGACCGAACTGACCTTACGTTCACCTTTACTTATACATATATACATATGCGCACAATTATTGCAAATCGTGAAAGCGGCTGAATAATAATAACAATAATAACAACTGGCCACCAGCGAGCGAGGAAAGAGAGAACAAAGCCAAGTGAACCACTCGTATTCCCAAGCACTATACACTATAGAGGGGGTACGTATACGATCTTCTCATTTGATAAAGTCATTAAAACGCACGTCACTAATTTTCTGCCTGAAACACGCTCCTAATTAACGCCCGTGTCATCCGAAACCCCGCGCTACACCGAAATGATCGATGATCGTACGAGGAAATGAATGGACGCCTTCAAAATGAACCGAACATCAGCACGTCCGTCATGGCGGCGGGGAGGGGGGTGGGGGGAGTGGAGGGCTTGCTACATTAATAACTCGAAGGCACGCAACTGAAAATATGTCAGCAATGGCGACGAGCGAATGAATGTAACTAAACGCAAGCCAACAAGGCAATGGACCATTCTGTCCGGTCCGTGGTCCGTGGACGTGAGGGCCGACGAACGAGCTCTGGGGAAGTTGGACGAAAAGGAGACATGCACATTGCACATCATCATGCGATTGTCATGTCATCAACACACATATCAACAGAAACGCCCACGGTCGCTGCAGAGGACAAAAGATGATCTTATCATCACTCTGGTCAACATGCACGTTCAACAGTCTGACAAAGGGAAACCATTAATCATCGAGGAGAGAACAATAATAGCGGGAAAAAAAAACATTTTCAAGTCTCATTGTCAGTGTGAGAATTCTGGCAAAGAGATTTGCATTCAGTTTCCAACTAAGGTGTTGAATGATTGTCTAAAGGAAAGAGAAAAACAAGCCAAACAGCAAAATCATACAGTAGAAATAGCGCATTTCGGTAAGC
This sequence comes from Lithobius niger, assembly GCA_023313725.1. Classification (NCBI taxonomy): domain Eukaryota; kingdom Metazoa; phylum Arthropoda; class Chilopoda; order Lithobiomorpha; family Lithobiidae; genus Lithobius; species Lithobius niger. Next base: position 6,639 of record JAHWFP010174272.1, on the reverse strand, counting down.
CACCTTTATGCACGTACGTTTCGTCGGAGTGGCATGACCCAGATTCGAACTGGCAACCCAATTCGCCCCAAGATCACTAGCATAACGCCTTTACCAGGGATGCTGCCAGGTGAAAATGTATGAAAATTTACGATTAGTTAAAAAAAATTTGAGACATGTGATAAAATGTGAAAAATATGAGCTGTGGTATGAAACAAATGCAAAACGCACAACTCAAGATAAAACTCAAAAGAACGCAGCAAATGCTTGCAGAAACAGCAGCTAAAATTATGTTATGAATTTGTGAAGCTTGAGACAGATCCGATTTTTGAAGCTGTGTTTTTTTTTTTAATCTTGTCGTAAGTATGATTTTAATAAATACACGAGCAGAATAATTACGTGGGTTTAACATAACATTTATATTATAACAAATTGGTTAATAAAACTGTGCCCAGCCCTCCTTGGCACGGCCAGGACCACTTGAATTTACCAATGCGAAATCGGTATAAGATCTGCCTGTGACATCAAGAGGTGTACAGAACTCAGGATATCTGGTTAGCTGTTGCACAGTAGCCACAGCATGGATAACAATGTTGGCCATTTTTGTTTCTTAAAATCACAATAGTGTCTTAAACTCCAACGCTTGTGAAAATCAGGCGCTATACAAGATAAATAACTGAGAAAAAGTAGCGGGATAAAAGAAATATTACTTTCAACATGGCCGCCATTTTGATGACGTTATTACTGACTAATGAGAGCTAAAGCTTGGGGTCTCGATTCAGGATACTTCTCGATACTATCTTTACCCTAAAGGATTTGTTTTCTGACAGAACTGAAATTTTTTTTGCTTTCCAGCCCCACTAACAGTCTTTACCGTGATTGATTTACATCCACGAGTTTCTACACATGCAGCAGCGTCATAAGCCTAATATAGCTTTTTTATCTTCACACGGGCAGGGATTAATCGTGGATTCCCTGCTGCAAGTAGACTGATCGACGTCTGTGTCTAGAGCAGTTCAAGCCTCTTGTCCACGAAGAGTGTGTGTTTTGCCAATACATGGAACAGTTCTGTGTTGTGTCTAAGGTCTTTTGAAATATTTGATCAGTTCAAACGAATTTTGGTGTTCGGTGCGACACGTGTTCTTTCTCTTATTCCTCTTTTCTCTCGTTGCATCTTGTGACGTTCAGACAGATGCCAATCTCATACAACGTTCATGCACTCCACCAGTACTCATGTTATCGTCAGGTAAGGCTGAGTCACATATCTTTTGTGTAATGGTTCTGGGGTTCACCAATATGTTGACTATTAACGCACCATCAAGAAGAACTACAGATGGGCCAGATCTAGTTGTGGTGTCATCGAAAATCGTATGGCTCTGGATGAGATCTGACTTTGTGCATTTGTGAAGGAGGAAATGGTTGATTTTGATTCTGGAAGAACTCTACGATGAAGAACTATTGTAGGTCTCCTGCACTGGTCTGATATGCAATGTAAAGATTACTGAAGAGTAAGCAGTCATTTCTTAATGTGGAGATTTTGTCTCCGGTTTTAAAACCTCAACATTGCTTCTACTGATTACTAAACAAAGCGAATTTGTTCAAGGATTATCGGTTCCATTAGAGCTGACGTAGTACAGTTTGTTAGTTTCTGCTTGAGGAAGTTCTCGTGTAGCTTTTCTCCTTCAATTTTTAGTCAGAGCATAGCTAGTTTTCCATGCATGTGACACAATGCTGGCAAAACCAACTGACTCATGTCTGATCATTTTCTCTGAAGAATAGTGAAGACCGAACGGTGTATTACACTCTAAAAACTGTTGGGTCAAAAGTTGACCCAACTTGCTGGGTCATGCCTGTTGGGTCAAATTCAACCCAGCGTTGGGTTATTTCTGGACTTGATTGACCCAACGAAAGTGTCATAATTGACCACAATGTAGTGGTCATTTTTTCAACCCAACCTTGGGTTAAAAATAACAATTTTAACTCTAAACAGTAAAAATGACGCATGCTCATGGATGTAATTATAGTATACTTTTAACGAACCTAACTGTAGTGTTATTTGCTACACAAAATTGGGTTATTATTAATGCATTTGACCCAACTGTATGGTGAAATGAGCACTTCTTGTGGCAGCGTTTTGAATTAATATTTTGACCCAACCATAGGGTTTTTAGTTACACAAAGTTGGGTTATTACCATAGCATTTGACCCAATTGTAAGATAAAATGAGCACCTCTTGTGGCAGGGTTTTGAATTAATATTTTGACCCAACCATAGGGTAATTAGTTACACATAGTTGGGTTATTACCATAGCATTTGACCCAATTGTAAGATAAAATGAGCACCTCTTGTGGCAGGGTTTTGAATTAATATTTTGACCCAACCATAGGGTAATTAGTTACACAAAGTTGGGTTATTACCACAGCATTTGAACCAACTGTAAGGTGAAATGAGCACCTCTTGTGGCAGGGTTTGGAATTAATATTTTGACCCAACCATAGGGTAATTAGTTACACAAAGTTGGGTTATTACCATAGCATTTGACCCAACTGTAAGGTGAAATGAGCACCTCTTGAGGCAGGGTTTGGAATTAATATTTTGACCCAACCACAGGGTAATTAGTTACGCAAAGTTGGGTTATTACCGTAGCATTTG
>JAHWFP010174271.1:164634-179849 GCA_023313725.1 Lithobius niger | reverse complement strand
AAAAAAAAAACATTTACTTCCATAAAAAAACAAGTCAGCAGGGGTTAAAATGGAGGGGGAGCAGGGATGGGGATATTCAGACCACTCAATAGGGGAATCCGGGTCGGTGACGGAGGAGGCAGTGCGGGACAAGGAAGGGGTTTTTGGGAGGGGGGAAATCGGACCATACAACTGCGTAGGCTGCAGGGGGGTTCGGAGGAGGAAGCAGGGGGCAGCCTTTTCATTCCATACTCCCCACTATACAGTATTTCGCTCAGGTAGCGGGAACCGGCTAGAACGGCGTATGTTACGCCAGGGGTACAGCTAGTCAATATTATTACTTTATTACTTGAGTATTACATTGAGCAGACATAGGGCCTTAGGGCTTCGTCGGGCAGATGACCGGGTGCGGTTAACGCTCGCTAAAACCCTATGACCCTTTGAGTATTACAGACCCCAACAAAACAAACCTTACACAACAGCGCGATTGACATTGTTGCAGGGCCAACCGCATTTGCCAGGGAATATGCAGTTCAATGTTATGAGCTGACATTTAGTTGGATAATGCCGTCAACTTTGGGTGTTCTTAAACAATAGCCTGCGGTTCTTAAACGCGTCCTTGTGCATTGTTGAGAAATCCTCGAGTTTTTCAAGCATTGTCCAACACAAAACAATACATTTCTCGGTCTGCGGCCTTGCAGCGCTGGAAACACCGGTTCTCGTCAGACCACCGAAGTTAAGCAGCACTGGCCCATTGGTACTTGGGTGGGTGACCTCCTGGGAATCCATTCCGGTTGTTGCAGACATAGGTCCTTAGGGCTTTGTCGGGCAGATGACTGGGTGCGGTTAATGCTCGCTAAAACCCTTTGAACCCTTTACATTTCTGTCAAGTTACAAGGAAAACGAGCCAAATTTGAACGAACGTTAAGGTTTTCGATGTTTTGACTTGTTTTCCTCTAAACTGTAGGCCTATAGAATTTGCAGGAATTTGTGTACATTTATTTTCTCCTGTAAAAATAAACACAGGTACACGACTTTAATTCATAATTTTAATCCTGAACATACAAAATAATGAACACTTGAGTCATAAATAATTCTTATGGTACTAAAAAGCTCGTTTCCTAAAACGCTCTTAAAGGTCTAAGAATATATCGTAATAAGTAACACCATTCTCAATCTGATTCCTCTAAACGCTGCTCCAGTGCTGTTAGGGCGGATACAGCAGGGTGCAAGTAGTGCGGCTCAAAAAAAAAGTGGTTTTTTTAAGAAGGCAGAGGGGGGTTGCTGCGCCATTCGCACCATGCTGCTGAATTTACCCCTACAGCCAGAACAGTATTGCAGCTGGAATCAGATTGCGAATGGCCTTAACTAATTACTATATATTCCTGGAATTTTAATCGTTTAAGGATGCAAGCCATGTTTGAACTGTAGCGAAGTTTAATTTCGGTAGCCTAAGGGAAGAAAAAAGGCACTGTGGATTGGGGAATGTTAGTGTAACATTTCTGAAGCCGAAAACCAGAAAGGACATTAAAATGACTAAAACAGGAACGATTTCTGGGGCCCAGAACCTGAGATAATAAGTTATAGCTCTCCCAGGCCACCGTGTTATTGACTGACGTATCCATCAGGCTAGCCTACCGCCATAGAAGAGCCAGAATCCGCCTGTGCCTGGTTGTACATGCTGCAAATAATGTGGAGGTCAGCCAAAGTCGCTTACTTGGGTGTTCAGAATTCGGGCCTAATTTCTCTTGTTTACACGTGTTATTTTGAAAACTAGGTGAAAAGAAGAAAATAACCGTGAAACCATTTGTTTTGAATTGTACGTTCTGATCACTTGTGTCATTGGTGTGTCCCTCCAATTATGAGTTTGACGAGAGAACAAATGTGGTGGAATTCACGTTTTTGCCTCATACTACACACACTACAGCGACCATCTTTGAATACAGCAACACTACAGTGGCCATATTGGATGTCGGTACAATGACTATTGTTTAGACGTTTACGTAAGACATGAAGCCATTAGTTTTTGTTTTGAATCGCACGTTCGTCCATCTGCATCATTGGAATTCGGCACAATGCGGAATCTTACTCTTGTTTAGAGACACGTAAGACATGAAATCATTAGTTTTTGTTTTGAATCAAGTTCTTCCAGCGGCATTATTGGAATTCAACACAATGCGGGAACTTATACTCTTGCTTAGAGGAATGCAACACACGAAGCCATTCGATTTTGTTTTAAATTGTTGGTTCGTCCTGCAGCAGCATTGTCTTTGGCGTGGCTCTCCAGTTTTGAGTTTAACTTGACTACAAAATCCCGAAATATGGAAGAATCCATATTTTTGCTCAGTTGGTACAGCATGAACCAATCGCCAATTGATACAGCGGACACTATGTTGCCAATTGTGGAAACAGGAACAATGAGGGAACGCGCATGAGTGACAAGAACACGTGCGCATGGAAGAACGAGCACAATAATTCGGTACAAAACAGCTAAACCCGTGATCGCCGTCAAAATACAAAACCACAACCACATGAATATGTAAATCTTTTCGTTGATAACGTTGAGTGGCAAAACGCACAAGGCGTCTTTCTTCTGGGCATCTCCAGACGACCCGTAGTAGTAGAAGGTACACTTCGTCATTCGGGGAAAGACTTTGACCATGGGATCGACTCGGTTTTTCTGGTCCATGTTCAGGAAGTTGAATACTTCTAACCCATACGTTCGGAATTCCCCGCCAAGGAATTTGTCGATCATGTAGATTTGACCCACGACGTTGACCAGGTTGAGGATTTCGCAGAAGGCAAATCTGAAACAAAGGAAAATGGCAAGGTTATAAAGGGACACTTTCAGACTATGGCGCATACCCAGACATAATTTTAGTTCGGAAGGTCAGCATTCCTAGGCCGAGCGAGAGGTACTACATTCACAGGGCAGAAAGCTACGTGATTTCTTCCCAGTGCTCTGCTGGGCTGTGCTTTGCTGCTCCACTTGCGTGATTTTCATACAGAAACCTGTATGATATCTGCCCAGTGCTTCACATGCAAGGGCTTTGCTGCTCCACTTTCAAGCTCCAATGTTTTGCCCAGTGCTCTGCCGCGATTTTCTGCCCCCACCCCTGAACTTGTTGAAGTACGAACTCGTTTCTTTCCTGAGCCAAAGCCCTCTCATAAAATTTCAACTAAATCAGAACAAATTGCGAACGTTTTTGTGTTTCAAACAGAAATATAGACGCCAGTGCCGCAGCTAAACTTTTCCAAGGCGGGGGGATTCAAGGGCAACATTTTGGGCCCCCTCAAACAAGGATAAGTAATGTAGGGACCGCAACTGTGATTTACATATAAATTTATTAGACTGAAAGAAGTTTTAAGCATCTAATTCCATATGCATTTTATGTGAGCACTTCTTACATTAAATTCATAGCTTTGCAATTCTAGCTTTTTGACTAGCCCAGTTGCCTATCAAAAGTCACTCTCCCTAGCAATTTTGTTTTCAATGGTAAGTGTTGTTAGGCAAGACAGTCGCTCTTGAGGGGGTTTCGTGGAGCGCTGAAAGCTCCACCGCGGGGTCCGGGGCAGAGCCCTGGAAGCCGAAGCATTTTACACTATTTTAGTGCCTATTTCAGCCATTTTCTGGCTTCCAGTGAGCACATTTGCAACAACTGTCTAGCACATTTTAATAATTTTTCTTATTCGTTCTTCAGGATGGCAGGTTTCGGAAAAAGTTAATTGTGACTAAATCATGTTTTTTTTAGACGTTTTCTTTGCAACTTAATTAATCGAGTTCACCCCCCCCCCTAATTGCGGCACTGATACGCAGCACACAGACAGACACAACACAAAACCAAAATTCAGTCGAGTAATCAGTTCTCACTCCTCTCGGCCAGTAAACTCGAACCCGGATTTATATAATTACTAGCATTTGTGCCCAGCTATGCCCGGGGTTTGTTTCGCCCGTGGTTGTTTCCCAGTTTCAGTCGGTGTGACCTGAACGTTGACTGCGATAGGCAATTTTTCATCCTGTATTGCTGCCCTTGTCTTCCCTCACCCTTTCTTCTCATCATCTTCCTGCCCTCTTCCTCCTTTTGCGAATGAATCGGTCTCCATCCCAAACACCACCAAAAAAACGTACCTTTTAAGTTCAGTTAATGCTTAATGGTTACAGACGCACTCCCTCCCCCCACCCCCTTAATCTCTTTAGTTATTGTGTATCATTAGAATGCTAATAGTAGGGCTAACAGACTTACTGCCCCACACGCTGGCATTTCCCCATCAGCCCCCCCCCCCCACACACACACACTCCCAGTTAATCACTTTGGCTTAAGCGGTGATCCGTCCCGTGTTAAAACTAACTGTCCTTCTTGCATGACGTCATGTAAGACTTACCGCTGATATGGCCGCGCAAAGCAAATTGTTAGTCGAGGTAACAACAACAGCGAGGAAAGTAGCTTCGATTCCAGGTTGCCTTGGTTCTTCTTTAGCTAAGTGAATTTTCTTCAGCTAAGTAACGGTAAATTAACGTTCAAATTGCATTTTTATTATGGTATGTACGCTAAGAGATGCTCAACTTTGTCCTGTGTTTCACCGTGTTGCGTTACTTTGGTCCTAGTTCGTTGTGATAATGGTTTCGTCTGCGAGAATTGTTAGTAGTGGCATCTAGTAGGTGATCTCAGAAGCTTCGCGCTCGCTCTCGCGCTCGCTCTCGCGCTCAGCTCTGCCGTTTTCCTGGGAGATTCTCGCTTATAGTATAGGATAGGAATGCTTCTAGAATGTACACTATCATAAGGGAGAAAATGGTGAACAGCGACGTATCGAAGACAAAATATAAGTGGGGGGGGGGGGGTGAAGGCAAACATTTCCGAATGGATCCAATTTTTTATTCAAAGTTTAAAAGTTTCGTCCCGCTTCATGATATTTCCGACTGAGGAGTATTTTTCCGACCACACCTTCCCTGTATTTTCAGTGCCCCTTCGACAGAACCGTGTTTTTGAATGTAAAGGCACGTTTAGCAACGAACCCGCATCCCGTGCGGTTTTTATCCCCCTTACTGTGGTACATCACCTGCACCAGTTTAAGGCATGTTTATGTCATCGGGTAGTGACTCAAAGAGTGGTAGTAACTCTTACATTCGCAATGGCCACTACTTAACGTCACAGAAGGGTTACTAGCGCAAATAGCGCTCATCTCTTGACAAGAACTGCAGAAGCAGACAACATGGTGCTTAACCTTTTAAGTGCTAAGGTCGAGCAAACTCGAGCCAAACACAAGCACAGGTTTAAGTATTAACAAGAATTTCACAAAGAAAAACATAAACTACTTATGCAAAAAATCGCAACATTATTATTTTCATAGACCAAAGACAAAGCTCTCTATTGGGCTAAAGTTTACATTAGGCACATACTCGATATCCTTACGATATTGATTCCAAATGGCTCCAACACTTTCCTAAATACAGAGACAGTTGGTTTTAGAGCACGGAAATGTGTTAAAACGACTTAAACATTAGATTTGTAGCACCACAATCCGTACATCTATATGGTGTTTGCGTTCGCTCGCAGGACCGGCAAGGCACCTTATATATTTTTTCGTAAACAGTCCCGATAGGCGGGTTGTTATTGACTGTTTCGTGTGGTTTTGTTGTTATTGTCAATTAGGTTAGGTTAGGTAAGTTTGGGGTTTGGCATTTCATACTGAGGTAGTTAACTGGTTGGGGTTTGGCATTTCATACCGGGGCAGTTAATTGGTTAGGTTATGTTAATGATGATTTAACGAGTTTTCGCAATTTGGGATCAATTTGTAGTGACTTCCGTGAAAATTAAAGGTAGTTTTTTTCCTCTTTTTTCGAATTTCGGGCCATGTGCGTGAAGGGAACATAGGAAGAAAACGGCCTCTCGATTTTTTTTTAATGGACTAAGAATTTCCTGCTGAGTAATGTTTGCCTCTTCCATTTCTGGAGCCAATGCAGCGTTTGGCTGTGGTGAAGGTCCAAAGTTAGCACCGCGCCGCGCCGGAAAGCATGAAACTGGGCGAAAGTCCGGCAAGTGAAACACCAAACCCCCAACCAGTTCATTACCTCAAATGAAATGCCGAAGCCGGTTACTAATCTAACCTAACCGACAATAACAACAAAACCATACGAAACTGACAATAACTACCCACCTATCTGAACTGTTTATGGGAAAAAAATATCAGCTGGGAACATGGGAAGAAACCGGCCTCTCGTCCGTCATCGTAAAGAGTGTGGCTTTCATTAATTTCTTACGGCCAAACGAAGCCTTTACCCCAAAAATTTTATGGGAAAATGTTGTTGAGTTGATCATTTTACGTCATTCTAGCCCAACGAGAGATCAATCGGTGAGGAGCCTATATTCCTTATTAGGAGCCTTTGTTCCTTATTTCCTTACATAAGCCGCGTAAAGTAAACTTGTTCCCTCTATTGTTTATTTGACTATCGAAAATGCTCGTGGAATGCATTTATAATTCTGCCTTTATTCCGTTAGCTATACGCACCTAGTATGCATTATCCCGTTGCCTCACACGTTTGTCGAATTGATACTACAACAAACTGTTACACTAAATAATCGATTATACAATTACCTGATTAGCAGGAGCCACATAATACCCGAATTGCCAATACGCGTAGAATCCTAGGACAGCCTCCCGGCGAACCGTAAAGTAGCCGCTATTTTTTTCAGTGATTCGCCAATAGCCCAACAACAGATAGAATTCCGTTTCCGTGCATGTTGTCAAAACCTAAAATAAGCTGGGCCAGTTACGGTTCAACTATTTTTTCATACAGAAACATAATTGCCAAAAATTTTTAGTCAAGGACCTACAACCCTTCATGTGCAAACGATTTAACCATAAACTCTTCAATAACAACGCCTACAATTTGGTGGCACGTCTTCTAAATGAAATCATGAAAAATCGACTAATATTTCAGAGTAGATACAAGAAAAAGACATGTAAGCCATCACCGTCGCACTAACACGCGTAAAAGAAGCTCCAGCTCGTTTGTTATACTTATTAGTGCGATACTGATACCTTGAATGTCTTGTATCTGTTCCTTTAAGGCATTAAGTTTTTCTAAGTATCGCATCAATACTAATTATTTTTTCTAGGACATATTTCTGGTAAATCAAACAACTAGAAGTGTGGTGTATATGAGATAATCGCGATATGAGATGATTGACATAAACGCTTTTGTGAATCAGTCACATTGAATTTTCGTTCAAAAAGCCCCAGGCCTTGTTCATACCTACGTTTACAGTTGTAAAGGTAGAAAATCGGTTCATTGGTTCGATCGCTAGCTGAGAGCAAAATTTCCCCAAGAAAAACAACAACAAGAATATTGTAGTCAGTCACTAAAATAGAGTCCAAAAGGCCGTAGGCATTGTTCATACCTTCGGTTTAAGCCTGAAAAGTGGAAAATCGGTCACCAGTTCAATCTCTACCGAATACCGAATATCGTCGGTCTAAACGTCAGTTTGGGGGAAAACTATAGGGTTTCGAAGTTTGACGTGTAACATGGAAGCTCATGCTAAGGCCTTGATGATGCAGTTACATCTTGAGCGTTACATCTTGGATTACGGCCATTATCTTCAATAGTTTAAAAACACGACTATGTTTACTGTAGGTGATAGTAAATTATTTATTGTTGGGAAACGGCCATCTTTTTTTTTCTATTTATAAAATAAAAGCACTTGAATGTTTGTAATCTAAAATAAATAAAGCCGGCGAAGAGTACAGGGAGAAATCATACAACACTCCTCAATATTTCGAATTAGGCATACCCCAGTCCTGAATTGTCTGGGAGCAACGGAGCATCTTGCTCCCGTAAACTCCCGAATAGCACCCAGCTTATATCTTATGGGAACTAAAATTAGCTCTCATTAAAACACAATCGTGGGTTTTGGAAAACAAATAATCTTGCTTCAGCAAGTTGTCCAAGAGCACGTTTTCCTTCCATAAAGTACTAATCATTCAATGAAATTTAACGAACTAACTAACAATCAACGACAGAAACATGTCACCACCAGAAAGTATTTTGCAGAATTATTTAAACGCAACAACAACTAAGAATAAAGATGTGAGTGGTTAAACTGTGAAGCGAAAATGCCCTTCAACGTTACAGTGCAAAACACAACGTATACAATTACACACCTGCTCGGCTCAAGAAGGGTTGAATAAATACAGGTGCAAGCCCATTTACGTTGCCGTTTGGACTTAAATGTCATCGGGGAGTCAAACCCACGACCTTCGAAACCAAAGACCGAGGTTCTACTGCTGAGCCATACTGACACGGCCTATATCGCACGCTATACTTAAAGAAAGACAACCGACAGGTTTTCAACTTACAACCATGCTGATTGTAGCATTAAAGGACGAACAGTCTGTAAAAACGTTCTGAAAAAACACTTGTTTCGTCAACTACCTAATGTAACCAAGTAAGTGCAATGCCAGCCCTACGATGCTAGCCTATCAAACGGTCCTACCGCTGAGCCATGTCAGTATGGTTTTAAAGATGGGGGGGTTCAATTCCCCGTTTAGGCAGTCTGACATTTAAGTCTAAAAGGCAACGTACATAGGTTTGCATCCGTATTTATTTAATAGGAGTACATACTTATTAAACTAGAAATTCTATGAAATTTTATTAGATTTACTATTGTTCGTCCTATTTATTATTATCATGCAGCAAATGTTTAAGCAATCTTTGCGCTCACCTCACCCAATTGTAAGAGCAAAGGTTTATGCTCAGGAAAAAAAAAATTCAAATTCGAGTTCTGCCAAGAAAATAAGAGTTAAAAAAAATATTTTAAAATACCATGTAAGTAATAGACTAAGAAAGACTGCAGAATGGCAAAACTCTCAGGACATGTGATCAAAAAAAAATTTTTTTTTAATTAAAAAAAAATTAATTTCTTTGCGCCTTAAGTCAGCCGAAGCAACTTAATGCTTGTATGGCTGAACCGGCTTAATTTTGAACATTACCAGACTTTTAGAAAAGAAGAAATATCTGGTAAAGGGAGCTGCCAACACGGGGATTGGAACCGGGAAACCTCCGATCATCGTAGGGGCCGAAAGATTTTCCAGAATAGTTCCCATAGCCGCTGAAGGAGCATGGTAGCCTCTCACGCTACCCTGGCCGGCAGTCTTGGCGGGGACTTTGCCAAGCTCCCCTTTCCAGGGGCTCGACCGGATCCGCAAACCTCCAGCAACCAGACTGAGCTCTCTCACAACTCAGCCACGATGACCACGAATCTTGGCCAGAACCAAGTAAAAAGAAAATGAAGATGAAGTGGGTGGAGGTGTGAGTGTTATCTTATCAAGGGTTGCGATAGCGGCCCGCATGTAAGCCTCAACACGAACTTCCATGTTAAACGTTAAACTTTAAATCTTTGTAGTTCCCCCCTCCCCGACAATTTTTTCTCTCAGTGGTAGCATAATTGAATAGATGAATTATATTTGGTAGAGCTATTTTGTGTTCTTTACATGAATCAGATGCAGAAATTGCGGTCTGGTGATCGCACTAGAGGCCACTCCTGGAAGTTGTCCGTACCTAGCGTTAGGCTAGACTGCTGGTTGCATTTCTTCTCACACCGGATGGTGAAAGTCTGGAATTCACTGCCTAAGGATGTTGTAATGGCGGATTCCCTAGCAAATTTTAAATCAAAACTGCACCAGGGTCTCTTATCGTCGTTTCTTCGCCGGTAATGGTCCCATAATGTTAATTTTAATTCAGTTTTAACTATGCTTATTGTCAGGATGTTTTTACATTGTATATATATTATTTTATGTAGTGACCAATCCCCCTGGGATGTTGTGTTATTTGTAGGTAGGTATAGTTTATATCTTCAGGGCCATTGTCAGTGGTACTTCGTACCCTTATTGTTCCTATTTTCTTTTTCGGGAAATAAAATATCTATCTATCTATCTAAATATTAGCCTTTCGATTATTAAAGAGCACTTTAACCAACTTATTCAACCAACAATTAACTCACTTGTAAGCGTAACCACTGTGAATTCCAAGGGAGTCCACGAAATAATTCGTTAGCAAATCCAGTTTCTTCGTTTTATCTTCTGCTTCGATGATGGGATTATCCAGTCCTTGCAGCAGCATGTTAACTTTGCCACCTTCCCAAACTTTCCACACATATCTTGGAATGTAAAACAGAATAGTTTGGAGGCAAAGCATAAAAACTACCCACTGGTAATACTTGTGTGTCACCTTTTCATGTAGAACACTTCCCCGGTAACTTGGACCGACTCCAGGGTAGATGACGTCCATACCGATCTTACCTTCCCAAAGTTCGGGAAGACTGAAGGTGGACTGAATCCAGCAATATTCGTTGATCATGCTAACAGATGGTTTGTCCGAGTCATGGCTACATTGTATCGGATTACCAATATACTCGCGACTGGTAGCTAAGATGGTGAATGCTATCAGAAATATGACAGTTACGTTGCAATGAAGCCGAAATACCCAATTGTCGGTTGTTGTTCCATGAACTTTTGGGATGAGAGACTTGAGCGATGCAAACACTAACATGCTGTTTGAGGTATAAGTCACAGAGTACGAACTATCAGTAAGCAGTAGTTAGGAGTAGAAGTTTGGTAGTCAGGTGGTAGCCGGTAGGTTGAGCTGAACTATTAAATCTGGATCTATGTGCTGACGGATTTTTTCACGATTTAGAACACGACTGCACTAATGAGAGTTCAAACGTTAAGAGGAGAACTTTTAAACAAAATCTTCTGCAGGAGATTGAGACAGGTAAAATTATAAATCGGCAGAACTGCGTAACCCTAAAGAATCTGTACCTTGAATTTAAGTTTGTTACCTGCAACTTCAGGACCAGTTCAAAATTAAGCTTAGGGTTTGGAAGCCTAATCACGTACAACACATGCAGTTAAACACAGGTCTAAGCTTTTGAAGAATCAGACCGCCCCAATGCTGTAGTTATCAAAATTCAAGAATTTAGGTAGCCCTGTTCTTAGACTGATGTCTGTACACTTTAGAGCACAAACTGTGTTCGGGAATGGCAGTGTTGATCTCAATGAATCTCAGTAATATCCAAAGTTGTGCGACAGGTTACGCGCAACACCTTTCCATTTCGTATACTGCAACTCGAGTGTCACTCACAAAACTAACAATAAACGTAGTCATACCTATGCAGACATCCGTTTCTTTGCACTCGCCGCAGTTCCTCCTTAGTTTCAACTAATCAAACAGCGCTTATCAGTAAGCGTTCTTCTGCAAGCAAGGGTTCTCGTGAAGATTAATAACCGATAATTACTAACCGGTGATTCCAGCCGATGATTAATAGCCAATGTCTGGTGCTCACGCAGTCAATGAAATTCTTGTTCTGAATTTAAATTTCAACGGATTTTGTTTCCTCTCCATTCAGTGTATGCATGCATTGTAGCTTATAATCAGTAACAAACAAACAAAGGAAGTACAACACCCCCAACTTCCACATTTATCTAGATTGGGCAGCTCAAATCTAATAACCCCTGTTCGTTTCGTTTCCTGCAAACATGGTGCCAAGGAACTACAGTCACCAAGAGCGGACGTTTGACAAATATTTCGATAAAGGGAAAAATTACGAGGTTTTTTTCCCTTATAGGTGTTTTAACATTCTAAAATACTAAAAGAACTATTTCAATGTACATTGTACAGCATTTTAGTACTTTCCCTAAAATCACTAACTAGCTCAGCACTGAACAACAGCTTATCAAAGTTCTTTTTAAACTCACGATGAATTTTCCGATCCCTTAGCGTTACGTAACTGGTGAAGCATCGAACTCATCTGCTCTGCGAGACGGTTTTTCCGATGAGTATACTAACTAAAGATGGCGGCCCTGCAGTTTTTCTTCTATAGGATTATTATGAAAGGATAATTAACAAATAGAGGCTATTTTTTTCGTCAGGAAGAGCTAAAAGAAGATTACAAGTCATACGACTATAAGTAGTAAACGTATTAGAAAACAAAAACGAATTCGCTTCGTGTTTACGGCAAGGTTTAACTGATCCGAAGTCAAAACGTCATAGACGTCACGACGTCATAGTTTGTTCATGCAACGTTTATATTGCCTGAACCAACTTTGACCTTCCAAAGTAAACTTTACCTGATAAAACTCTGACGTCATGCTTTGCATCAGTTCTAAGTAACAGAAACACGACACATCGTTATACGTGGATCTAAAAATAATTCGTAAATCAAAATTCCTACTTATTTTGATGTTTTCGGGCCAGGCCTTGTTGACACGTGTTATGAACTTTGAGATTGCAGTTCAAAGTACGAATGTAGAAATAAAATTAGCTTCCCCTCCCCCCCCCAAAAAAAAAAACCTATAAAGGACGACATATTTTGCGTCATACCACATATAAACTCAAAAAATTGGTTTGGCTTAAAGTGACTGATGCACGGAAAAAAGGCACACCTGTAGGGTTTAGAAGAATGTTAAACATTCCGTTTTTGAAACACGGAAGTACGTGGCTTGAGCGAGCAAAGTGAGCAATTTGCACGTAAACTAAACCTTTTTATTGAGCTTCTGGCTCCTGTCGCAATCTTTCATATACTCTCACCTTCGTAGTTGCTTACTTCTGGAGGAGTAGACGAACAAACGTGCAAGCAAACAAACAAATCGTGTGTTTTGAATGATGTCGATGAAATGCAGGCGTGCTGATAAACGTAATGAACGAACTGTGAGCAATAATTGCAATTAATTTGCGTCGAAATAATCAGTACATCGATTTTGTGATGCTCTTGGAATCAAAGAAATTACATGAAGCATGGATCGACGCCAATGGAGTGAGAGAAGCGAAACGTATAGTTAGTAAGAGTCAAAAACGTATTTTTTGGCCAGCATTTAATCTAAAACTGCTTGGAAACGTCTTTGACAACGCAAGCCTGATGGTGAGCATTGCTCCAGCATACGCTGAAACACAGTCCGTTTCTATAGTGACGTCAGTTTTCATGAAAACAGCGTAATTTAGCCAGGTTGACCGCTGCTATGTCCGAGTAGTTAGAAAAGGGTTTGTTGACGCAAAAGACCTTTGTTATTAAATTAAAAAGCACTTGCTAGAATGTTATAAAGTAAAAGCCAGTAAAGTGCACAAATACACGCAAAAGCTCGCACGTTTCGGCTCCCCTCAGAGTCAAGAAAAAAAGATTAAAAAAAGGTAAAAAAGATAAAAAGAATTACAAATAGCAGAAGAAGGCCATGAGTTAAGTTGCAAGTTGGAAGCCATGAGTCAACCCATGAGCACACATCGAAGTCTCCTCTTGTTTCTTAGACGTTTTATTTACATTTTTTACAGTTCTGTCCGTTTTTAACACGTCCTAGCAAGTTCTGCCTTGTTAAGATGGACGTTTTGCTCGCAACTTGACTCTTGGCTTTCTTGTGCTATTTGTAATTCTTGTTATCTCTTGATAACGGCTATGAGACGAGACGAAACGTCGAGTTTTTGTATATTGTGCACTTTCCTGGGTTTTGACTTTATAACTTAAAGATCTTTATTATAAGCATCGTCAGAAAGAGTGCGTCCTGTAAGCAAAGAACACAGAGTGCGCAGTATACTAACCCCACGGGGAAAAGAAACTGTAAATCAAGTACGAACGTACATCTGGCAATCTACATAATAAGATCGTTGAACTCGGCACCTTTAAGTAAGTAAGAATATATAGCAATCACTTTAATAGCTTTTCATTCTTCGCGCACGTGTTATGTCTTTGATGCTGTGTCGAAACCGTGGATTGTTGACTGTAAAATGAAAGAATCCGTGTTTCAGCTAAACGCACAAGTTTTAAATCAAACTAAGCTACGTTGTTAATTTAGAGCCACCGCGCACACAGCGGCCAGTTCGCTGCGGCCCAACGAGAATGCTTACGGTGTATGTAGCAACGCGCACTTGGCCGCAGCTGCCAGCCTGTCGTCGCGGCCACTGGGTTTTCGGGCGGCGTGCAGGCGGCCACACAGTGACCATACTTGCTCCAGGTTCATTTTTCACCACGTGATCGAAAATTATCTTTGAAAAACGGACGTGGCCGCGCGGCCCGTCGTCCTGTTTTTTTGCCGCGACGACCACTGGCCGCACGACCTGGCCACTCAGTGCACGGGCGGCCTTAGAGGCCTACTGACCTCGAAATTGGCAGCAAGAAACAATAGATAGGCTTATTAGCCAGCAAAAGTTTCCTCATGCAACGATGTTTGAGCATGCCAATTTTTAAAACGCTTCAACCACCGATTTTTGAGTCACAGGATGCGCTGATTGAGTGAGTGAAGCGAACGAAAATCAGCGTTTCTTAGTTAGTGTGCACGAAAATAGGATTTAATAAACTTAATTCGGTGACACATGGCCATACACATGAGCAACCAAACACCGTACAAGTGTTGCAAACGGTGCATCTGAGACCAGCCGTGCGTAGCATGGGCTTCCTCTAGTGTCCTATAAAAGCTGTAAGACAATGCACAAGCACACATCGAAGTCTCCTCTTGTTTCTTAAACTTTTAAAATTTTTTACATTTTTTTCCGGCAGCAGGATGGACCACAAAGGCAAAACGGGCAAACGGTGACCACTAACAGAAAAGGAAAAAAAATAAAAATAAATAAAACACCACGACGAATGAGACTGGGGCGGATTCCCCTACATAGTGTCCAAAGCGCAACTTAAACACAAACGTGGTGGCCACGGCTTTCCTCAAAACCCAAAAACTTGGGGGTAAAGATGGATGAGATTCGAACACAGATGGAGTCGAGCATCGAAAAGAACCAACTGGCTACCGACCCAGCAAAACCCAGAAACTAGGGTCAGAAAATAAGCTCGATTCACCAGACCGGGAGCTAGAAATCACCGCAGCCGTATAGCAAATCCCTTCCACCGCCAAATTCCCGCACACAAACTGACAAACGTGGGGCAACACCAGGGCCGAAACAACCGCAGAAAATTATGCAAAACTTAGAGGTGGATATCATTTATGCCGATCCTACTGATCCCGATGCTGGTATAATGATTAAACAGAACGGAAAGCCAAACTGACTCAAGATAAATACAGTTGACAGCCTATTTACATTGCCTTTTGGACTTTGATGTCAGACTGCCTGAGCGGGAAAGCGAACGCACGGCCTTGGAAATCAACGGCCGAAGTCGTACCGCCCAGCCGTACTGACACGGCTCCGACACTGGCAGACGACTGGGAGTCGATACCGATACCCAGTGGCGTACATTGGGGGGGGG
>JAHWFP010174271.1:131525-164234 GCA_023313725.1 Lithobius niger | reverse complement strand
GCAATATGCATGCTACTGCCGATACCGATACTGATTATTCCTTTACTCTAAATGAAAGGTAAGGAGGCTCTTTTGGTTTGACCGGCTTGATTGAGGAAGGAAGAAACATTCATCAAAACCACCGGTTGGCTTCGGTGCATGGAGCCTGCTGGGTTTTAACCTTCTACGGCGATGCAGTATTGCTACGCGATTTCAAGCAGCATCCGATATCCAGCGGGTAAAATTTCCTGAAACTTCGGTGCATTTCCCTTGCAACCGGATGTGGTAACTTTTTATCACCTCGAAGGAAGCTAATCGTTGCTCAGCTTCAGGTATTCGTCGTACGGTCACGAGAATAAGGGCTCGTTTACGCAACGACAGTTTTCTCGCTCACTGGCTCTTACTTGATCAATACTAAATCTGATGGCTGCTTCTCGCCTTTACCGGAGTATGCGGTTTTCGAGTTGTCTAAGCGTATTAGTAACCATGGCAATGACGCAGAGGCAGATGTTCTCCTCGTGCCTCGTGACGCGGCGTACGATGCTTGCAACATTTGAGCGTCGATTTATGACAACAAGAAAACAATTTTTACTGCAATACAAGACGAGGGACTGTTTTTTTGTATGCCGGCATTCGATGGTTTCTCTTCGATTCGACAGCCACGAAATGGTCGCCATGTTGGATTTTGAATTCTCGCTGCGAGAAGCTATTTATTTATTATACTGACGTTTGATCACTGCTATAGAAGCTGTACTTTGAGGGAGAATAGAAAATTGTGGAAATAGCGTGAAATGGCAACAATCTTGTAGCAATGTTTAAAATTACTGTAGCTCTTTGTTCTTTATCCGTGTTGTTATTTATAGTACATACAATTTGTTATCTATTATCGCATTCATTTAGTAGCAACGGGAAACTAATCATAAATAAAAAACGGTCGACTAGCAAATAGCATTCGGCGAGCGAGAATGACTTGTTGCGTAAATGCGCCCTAAGGGAAAGGATTGTTAATGCAGCGCAATATTCGAAAGATTGTGGGGTTTTTTTTTCGTGTATTTAGGCTATTTCTCAACCAAGGCACGGAGCAATTGTAGGGGGTGGGGAGGGGGGGGGGGGGGGAGGCGAGTTGTTGCCGGTGCCGTGCATAAAGATCATTGATGAATTTTTTTTTCTAGCCATGTATCGCAATTTGGCCAAAATTCTACAGACAATTTTTTATTACCGTAAATCGCCTGTTAAACGCTCATGGGAAGTTAAAATTAAGTCGATTATCAGTTTACTGGTGTTTAGTTTAGTTTGTTTAACCACGATTTAAGGGGGATGAAACATTGATTTCTTTGATTTTGTGAAGCTTTTAGTCAATTTCTAGCAGAAAAATTTAAGTGCTTTAGGTCAGGAAACGTGAAATAACCTAGTTATACCCCACTCGGCCGGGGTGTGGGGGTGGGATAACTAGCGCAATTTCACTATTACCGACCTGGGTAGGGGGCGGGAACCGTAGCTTTACCAAAACTATTAATAGGTGATTAATGGTCCCAGTATCATTCATTTAATTAAAAAAAACTTACACAGCAGTGGGGAGGAGGGGAGGAGCACCGTTGCATTCTAGTTCCGATAAGGCTATTTAAATTTAGTATCAGAGAAAAGGTTTTTGAATAATTGCAGTCACCCGTTTATTTAAATGTAGGCCTATTAAGACAATTAAATCATTCTAAACGCTGTCTGGGTTACACTCCAGGACATTAATGCACTATACTGCTAATTTTCGACAATCTTTTGCCTATATAAGTGGGGCAGCAAGGAATTTTTTTGGGGACCGATAATTGAGCTAATTGCTCTAAGGAGGACGGAATCTTTAAGTCCCTCAGAGTGTTCACGCACGCAGGAGCGAAAACCCAACAGATAAAATGTATCGCTCGGCCCATCAGATAGAAATTTTCGATATGACATGACACAGGGCTTGGCACAGGGCACAGGGCACGGGGCTTTCACAGGGCTTGGTACAAAATACGAGTAGGCTAGCGCCATACGGGAAAACCAAGCGGACAAAACAAAAACCCTACTTTTTATAGTATTTTCTAGTGAGCCCCTTGGACTGGTTAAGCCGTAAGCCCCCCCCCCAAAAAAAAAAGGTACAGAGAAAAAAATTTGTCAGAGAAAAAATTTGTCTGATGCGAATAAAAATTCTATCTGATGCGAATTACACATTTGCTGCCCGATGGTACCATGGGATTTTCTAGCAGTTCGAGCGTTAGGATTTTCGATCTAACGGAAGAACACTCCGCGGAACCCTGTAAACCTCCCTTTCAGCAATTTTAGTGTCGAATGTTAACTATCAAAAAAGCAAATTTTCTGGGTTTTGCCGATTGCAATTAAAGCCTTATTTGTCAACATTTATCTGATTTTACTCTTAACTTCAGGTATGTAGGTCGGGGGGAGGGGGAGATATTTAAAACCTGACAATTAGGCATTTTGCTATAAGTTTGTCTGGTCTTTTATTCCGGAGTAAAGACAAAACGAAAGAACCGGTCTGAAATAAATTTAGTAAAAATATTCCTTGGCCCTAACCAGGAAGCACGTGCAATGGCCTACTTGAAGAATATAGCCACCTCCCTGGAGGTAAATTGCGAAAATTTCAGCGAAACTGAAAACGGGAAATAGATTGTTTCAGCCGCTGTCTTCGACAAACTGAGCAAATGCTGTCTTCGAAAACTGCCAAGCCAAACTCAACCAAACTTGCCCTGCTGAAGACAGTGTGGTTCATTTAATACACCGTAAAGCGTGACGTCTCCTATCGACGCTGATGATGAATTCCTCAGGAGTCAGTCGATAGTCCATTCAAGTCGATAATTAATTTTAATTCGGCGTTAGTCGAAAAACTGAAAGTTCGCTCTAATTAGTGATACAGTGCATTACGCAACTTTGTAACACATCTTCCTTTCAAAAAATGCCTAGTTTCGGTTATATGGTCAAAAAACGCAAACTCAACCGCCATTCTGCAAGATGGCGGTGGGAGCTCAATTCGGAAAAGTGGTGAATGGTATTCGGAACATATCTACTAAGTTTCATCTCCTTCTGAATTAGTTCCAGGTAACGTCGACATTTTAGCTATTTCTACTGGACTATAGGGTAAAGTCCCAAAGGACACTCCAGGACGGAAGATTCAGGCTCCCGTAGGAATATTCAGGCGCAGGACACGAGAGACGTCGAACAATTTCTGTCGTCTGTCGGGTTTCCTTTTTTACTGTCGTGTAGCTTAGGTTAGGCAAGTTGCCTTGGCTCGAATATTTTCGGGCAGAGTACGGAGTTCACTGCAGCACCTGACACTTCTGTGGCTTCGATCACTGGCCGCCATCTTTGTCGACGTCACACAGCATCATCACGCGTCTCGCGTCTCCCTTTGGAGCACTTCCGCTCTTAAGAATTCTCTGCTGAATTACCCGAATTCTGTTTGTAGTTTTTGGATGATATTGATGGCTGACGTAGGCGTCAGACAGCACGCGGCTGAGCCAATCTGCCGCCAGAAGCACGACTTTGGTCAGAGTTTGCTTGGTGCCGGTTTTCGAAGTTGACGGCCGTTTTCATGAAAGGTGGAGAATCCGTGGTTCTGCTTAAGGAATGTGGACCAACGCCTGGAGTAAGCAACGTTTGTAGCAACAAGATATTTTCTCTAAACTATGTTTTGGAATTTGTGAGCGTATTTTTGGGGCTTAGACGCAGTTCAGATTTTTAAAAGGTGGCAAATTAAAACTAAATTGAAGCGTGATTATCATAGCACTTACAATGCTGCCTCTACGTGACAGAGTCTTTACTAGCCACCGTTTCCTGTCGGCACGAGGATTCACTGTGGCGGCAGGACTATAGGGCAGGAACATCAACTAGGACAAAATGGTTGTGTCCTAAATTGTTACTGGTGGTTAGGCCTAACGACGTTTGCGATGAAATTGTACTCCACTTATTTTTTTCTTTTGGGGAGTGGTTGGGTGTGGGGGGACTCAAAACTTAAAGATAAATTCGCCCGATTTCACTCGTGACAAAGCGTTTTTCCGCCAACGTTATCTCGTCACCAAGCCTCTTACTTATCAATAAAGGAAGAAACCGTTTTTACTTGTTATTCAGTTTCCTAACTTTCGCCTCTCATTTTTTTTTTATCAGGCATTTTTTATTTGCCATTTCTTATCGAACAAAACAAACTACCAAATGCCTACGCGGAAGTGAGTTTACGCATCTCTCTCTATTCCAGACAAGGAATAAACAATGGCGGCGACCCATTTATCGAGTCGTAATGACAGAACAATAGATACTGCACTGTGAATAACAACTCTTAGTAGATATTGGTCGTTAGATGTTTATTTAAGTAGGAACTGACGTTAGCTCGTCTGGCCTTGACTAAACTCTACCATTTCGATAGCGTAGCCCATGTTCTAAACACAGCACTCACGTTCCAGATTCTCCGTTATCCAATAGGCTGATGTGGGTCACGTGATCTCGTTCTAGTTATGAAAATTCGCGGGGCTGCAGCGAAGTGTTGTTCCTTTTTTTTAATTTACCGCTAATTTCTTTATATTGCTCGAAGATTCTGCGGTGCTGCATCTAGGAGTTGAAAAGGTGAAAAGGCGCCTTTAATGAGATGCGGATGAAATATCATGAATAATTCAGGACATGGGCCGATTGGGGGATAAGAAGAAGAGATTTTCTAATCACTAGTCTAGCTGGTTTCCGCGTGTGAGACCGAAATACTTTACTGAGCCGCATGGAATGAAAGGGGTCGCAGACGGCAACCCCAAACCCCCCCTGCTCCCCCCACATTCCCTCACTGTGTGATAAGATTTTCCTCCTCCGGCTCTCCCCGGTACTCCCCCTCCCTTGGCATCCTTGGTGTTTGGTCTTCTTAGGGAAGTAAACAGCATTTTCAATGGAGGACGCCACTCTTATTTGCATGTTTCTCCGTTTTGATACCAAGCGCGATAAGCCCGCAACAACGATCGTGCATGTAGTAATTGTTACTCAACCAACTATGGTAGGCCACAGTTTGTTTGGGTTACACCCCTCCATTGTCTGTCCCAGGGCCCTCAACAACCTCTCCCGTAAGGAGGCAGGTGTGATCTCCAGGTTACGCACCGGGCATGTCCCGCTTCGGGATCACCTGTTCCGGTTTAGGTGGGGACGGTCGCCGGTTTGTGCATGTGGTGGAGGTGAGGAGTCTTAGAGTGCCCTCGGTGGGCGGCGCAGCGCCGGTTTGTGAATAATGATGGGATAGACCCTCTAGTCACGGCCGTTGGTGTCACTCCGCATTCTACGCCTGGTGTTCGTTCTCTGCGCAGGACGATTGGCTTTTGTAAGGCAACCCGGCGTCTAGAGCTGCTTCCACACTGGACCCCGAAGGCAGTGTTCGGGGTCCAGGCCCTGGCTTGTGTCCACAGGCAAAAACCGACACCGTTCCCTCCTTACTCCTTTCCACACTGAACTCCGACGTCACGTCCAAGATCCGGACTTTAGTTCATTTTTCTCTCGATGCAACATTTCGGTGCCATCGTTGTAGATTTCCCTCCCCTCCCTCTCTCGTCTTCCTCCTCCTGCTTTCCCTCTATCTCGCTATTTCTTATCAGCGCTCCAAGAGTCAAAACGTTTCCTTAAAGCGCGGGGCCGCGCTCCGACCCTTTCCACACTGAAACACGGGGTCAGAGTCGGCGTCTCAAGTCCCGACCTCCAGCAGGACTTGAAAGTCGGAGTTGGGTCCGGACCCAAGTTGGAGCCGAGTGTGGAAAGGTCAGCCACGGGTCCAGGGCGGGCCCGGACCGGGTCCGGACTTTTTCCCCAGTGTGGAAGGGGTATAGTGTAACATTTCTTGCTCGTTCCCCCTCCCTCGTTCCCCGTGCTCGCCTTGGTTCCATTTTGGAATGTACGTCCAGTTAAGGTTTAATAGGGTGAGCAGGTGGTTAAGGTTGTGCTGTTTGTTCGGCTTAGGTGTTAAGTAGGTTAGGTATAGTTTTCAGGTTAGAGTGAATGAATTTGTAGGTCTGTAAGCTCTGAAATAAAGTTAAGGTTGAAACTATTCAACTCGCCTCTAATAGCCAGCATTATTGAAGCAATATTTCGTTTGTTCCTGATTGTTCATCTGTTCACATTGTCGGCCGCTCGCCCTTTTTCTTTGCTACCATGCCAAGAATGAACCCGGTTGACCTCTTTCATTGCTATACCACCTCCTCATTGTTGAGTTAATTTGTATCGTTTTCATTGGCTGTTTTCTCGTTTAGTTAATTTGTACCGTTTTGGTTGGCTGTTTCCTCATTGTTGAGTTAATTTGTACCGTTTTCATTGGCTGTTTCCTCTCTGTTGAGTTAATTTGAGCCGTTTTCATTGGCTTTCTTAATGTTGAATTTGCAGTGTGCATCTCATCCCAACTGCTAAATTGAGTTTGCTCTCTGATCCCGACCTAATAGCGCATTTTACACACCTTATAAGCCCTGATCCCGAAGTCCCGTTTTCCTTTGTCGCGTGTAACCAACAATATCAGAAGTAACAATCACTAACCAAGAAGATTTAAATCTGTGGTGCTCGAGGATAAGCAATGCCAGGTTGCAAAGGGGCCGTCAACTACAGGGCCTCTGTAAACAATGAAACTTAATTTGCCACACCATAATATTATCAGCCAGCGATATTGCTTAAATGATGCTGGACGATTAAGGCCCCTTGAACCCTTTGACGATTAAAATTAAAGGATTAGAGCAAATCGTTAAATGTTCAAAATGCGCAAAAAAAAAAAAAACAGATTCGCTCATTCAATCACCATTCATTAGCCAGCTAAAAGTAATTGTTTAAACTATGCATAAACCGGATAAATATTCAAAATGTGCAAAAATACACAGACGTGTTCGCTCACTCAGTCAGCGCTTATTAGCCAGCTAAAAATAATTGTTTAAACGAAGCTGACGTAAACCGCTGCAAAATTAAAATTAAAGGATAAGTGAAACTCGGAAACTCGGGATAAATATTCAAAACGCGCAAAAATACTCAGACGGGGTCGATCACTCAATCAACGTTCATAGACAGCAGAAAATAGCTGCTTCGACAAATGCATAAACCGCTGGCATAACCCACTGGAAGATTAAAATTAAAGGATTCCTGAAACTCGGTTAAATACTCAAAACGCCCAAAAATACACAGACTGGTTCGCTCACTCAATCAGCGTTTATTCGCCAGCCACAAATAATTGAGTTTACAGGTAGTTTTTGATGCACCGTTCCAAAATGGGGGAAAGGCGTGGGGGTGATCTAGCTGGCCTAGAGATTCTAGTGTATATAGATTACACAAAATATGTACAACTTTCGCTTCGGCTGATGGGAATTGAATGGAGTATGGCCTGGAGTTAGCGGTATTGGTGACTAACAGCTAAGTTAATACTATAGGTGGCACGGTGTTGCTGAAAACTACATTATTGTTGTCCAATACATTACAAGGATACATTGTTATTAGAAATACATTGTTATTACAATAGAGCATGCATGAGCAAAGGCCGTTTTGAAGGAAGGCAAACGAAGAGAAAAATCTGTATAAGGGCGATTCTGTTGTGTTCAGCCACAATACGACGAAGATTGTCCAAAAGTGACGAGAGTGCATCAGATCTGTTCCTACATCGACTGGGGAACTAGCTACGAACGCTTTCCCTCAAATTAATGAAAAGAAGATTCGACTTCGGCTTTTCCCCTTTTCTTGTAAGGGACAAACTGTGTGCAGTTGATAGCAGAAATTTTTTTAAATAACTATACTCAGTAACGGATATTTTGAAATAGGCTGTGTCTTTGATTCCGGTGAATTTGAAGAAAACTAGGCCTTCATCTTGCTAAAATGAACCTAACCTGCCTAACACGATACCTAACTTAACATAACCTAACCAAACCTAATCAACTCTAAATTAGCACACGTTTGGTTAGGTTAGGTTAGGTTAAGTAAGGTATCGTGTGATTGGGGCGCCGGAATTATACTGACACGGAGTTAAAACGTTAACTCCGGAATTTTCATAAACACTGACCCCTGTGTTGGACCCGGAGTTACGGTAACTCCGGATTCTTAATTTGCTTTACAAGTGTCTGAAATAATCCGGAATTGTGGTAACACGGATTTACCCTAACTCCTGATTTTGTTGATGATTAAATAATGTCCCTGCCTCGCTCGCGCTACCGCGCTCTTTGCGGTTATACATATAACATCAGAAACCGTGTTACTACAATTCCGTGTTACTACAAATCCGTGTTATTACAATTCCGGACTGTTTCAGACACTTTTAAAGCAAATTACGAATCTTGAGTTACTGTAATTCCGGGTCCAACACAGGGGTCAGTATTTATGAAAATTCCGGAGTTAACGTAACTCCGTGTCGGTACAATTCCGCGCTCCCGTGTGATTAGGCAGGTTAGGTTCATTTTAACAAGATCAAGGCCTATTTTTCTACAAATTCACCGGAACCAGAGAGACAGCCTATTTTAAAATAATATGAACGAAACTCGGTGATAGTAATACTGCACTCCATACCTACTAGGTCGAAATATAACTGCAAGGTTGCATTTTGAGAATTAGTTATTTCACGAAGTGAACATTTACTTGAAGATCAGAAAAATCCACAATCGTAAGCAAAAATAAATCACTGACCTACCTCTGCTAAAACGAAAATCGGGCGTATCTCGTCGACGTACAAGCGCCCTGTCCGAATAGGGTAGCATAAAAGTAGAAAAATTTACGCAAAACGGAATTCGGATGGGGCGCTCGTACGTCAATGAGATACGTCCGATTTTCGTTTTACCAGAGATTGAGCAGTTCTTTAATTTTTCATTATGAGCTCACTCTCAGAAGGCTGGGTTATTTTTGCAGTAGCAGTTTTTATTTCAACACTAGAGCCACTTTCGAACTCGGAATCTTTTGGCATTAAAGGCCGAATGCGATCAACTGCGCTATGATTGTGGTCGAAGGCATTGCAGAGAGCGTGTTTACGCTTGCCAACTCCCGATATCGAGTCGCCGATACGAACACCCGATTCTTTCTCCAGATCTCAACAATGATTGTAATATTCAAGGTGAAGATTTTGTGTTTGATTACCATCCTTTGTTTTTTAATAATGAAACCCTATTATGTTTGACATTTTTCTGATCAATCTATGATTCTTGGGGTCTCCCAGCACAACGTTGGTGGTACAGCTACCGTGCGGCAGGTGGTAGGGTTTTGTAAAAGAACCAGGAGGTTTGTTTAGGTTGTTTAGCTTATGGCTGTTATTGTGTAGACTTAGTGATTTAGATAGAGCGTTTGACGTAATGGTACGTAGGCTCTTGTAAGTAAATAAAAGTTTAAAAAAGTAAAAGAGTAACCCCACGTGTTGGACGAGTGTTTGATTTCAATTTTTTAGTTTTTAACTTTACTTCCCCCCTAATCCTCCCAGCCGACCCACTCCCGCATCAATCGCCATTTTTTGATGTTTTTTGGGCGTTTAATTTAGAATATTGTCCCATAACCCTACCCCCGACTTCTACTCAACCCATACTTAACCATTACTTGTGTGAGTGGGATCCCGATCCTTTTAAAGCCTACATTTTCCACTAATAACCATTTAAACTTAAATTCTGTTCAATTGGCTTTCAGCCAAATCCTAAACAAGCCGAACGTTCATTAATCTTCTTCCCATTTGTGACCCGAACCGGCAATACAGGCGAACCAATAAATCAATCACTTTTTGAGGAACATTATTCATTCCACCACAGGTTTTTTGAACCTTTGAGTTTAGGTTTTGGCTCAAAAGTTCATCCCCATTTTAGCTACCAACCTTCTAAAAATTCCAATTCCTCTTTTGTCACCGTCAGTCACGTTGTGAACCGCATACGGTACTACTCCGAAGACAAGTTACAAACAGTATTCCCATTACTGATAGTGATAAATGTAACCTATTTATTTACTGAATGAAAAATGCTCTAAGCCAGGTGTGGGTTGCGAATCGAGGACCATTCTTGCCCTGAACCAGAATGGCACACCAATTTGGATGTGAATGACTCAACTCGAGAGTCGGAACACATTGGTCTGTCAAAGAAACCAATCAAGTGCCATGAGCCACTTTTTTTTTTTTTTTTTTTCGTTTAATGCAGACCTCCTACTGACTCTGAAGTTTTAACTAATTCAATTCTGACGAATTACGTGGGCTTAGGGTTTGGACAGGAAATAAACCAAATGACGACAAAACGTCATACAGGTTGAAATTAGTAATGTAATGCCTTATCAGTACTATATCTAGATCTACGCTACCTACACTTTCCATGATTTTGCGCGCGGCCCCCTTCAATGAAAACGGATGCTGAATCACGATTGGTCGAGTTTCCTGCCTTGGGTCTGAAATATTATGAGCAATATTGAAGTTAACTTCCTATAATGTTTAGTCGATTAAATTTAATGAATTTAGCCGAGCCCAGGACGCATAGTTAATGGAATCGTCGATAAATGCTCAATTCCTTTTCCGTGTGTCTGTCCGTTTTATTTCCTGCGACTGTGATAGTATATTTCTTGCGGAAGAAAAAGATTAAAATTTATTGGTTCGAGTGGGTGCAGACATCAAGATTAATCAAATATTATCAGAGGAGATTAGCTGTTGCAGTTTCCACCTAATCTGTAGGCTAGTGTCATGTATTTAGCGTGATAACGGATGTATACTTTAAAAAAGACATGAGTTCGCTAACAAAAAAGGAAGAGACGGACGTATTTACTCTTTGAATTAGATTAAATTTCTTTGAAATTCAATTTACTTTCGTTTTATTTATTTTTTTAAAATTTGGCCCCTCTCTTTCTCTTTCTCACTGTCTATCTATCTGACGATATATCCGCCTTTTTATCAAGGACCGTGATAGCGGTAGCAGTCCTTTACCGCGATAGCGGTCCTTATGTAGCCTCCACATTTCCATGTTAAACGTCAAACTATGAAACCCTATAGTTTCCCCCAAGAATTAACATAGACCAACGAAATGGATATGTGCGGTCGTCTCATGACCGTTTCTTTTTAATGACAAAAATTTTAATGACAACACTCGAACCGTTTGGCCTCCACAGAAACTTGTTGTTGTTGTTGTTGTTTTTGTTGGGAAATTTTGCCTTTATACCTTAAAATCCAGGTATTAACAAGGACCAGGGCATTTTGAATGTTATTTTAATGTGACTACAATATTCTGGTTGTTGTGGTTATTCTTGTTGGGAAAATTTTGCTCTCACCTAGAGCTCGAACCAGTGAAACTATTTTAAATTTTTATATCTTAAAATGTAGGGAGTAACAAGGACCAGGGCCTTTTGAAAGTTATTTTAATGTAACTACAGTATTGTTTTGTTGCCATTGTTGTTGTTGTTACCATTGTTGTTTTGTTGCCATTGTTGTTGTTGTTACCATTATTGTTTTGTTGCCATTGTTGTTGTTACCATTGTTGTTTTGTTGCCATTGTTGTTGTTGTTGATGGTGGTGGTGGGACTTTACCAAGTGAACCAATACTTATTAGCTTACAAAAAAGCACATGTTCCCTCAACTTTGTTTAAATTCTCCAAATAAGCAATGGTAGAGTGAATAATAAGTACAGCTAAATTCTATAATAGTGTTCTGTGGAGACAAAAATGCCGAATAGTAACACTACGAATAAAGTTGCAGATGAGAACTTTATTGGAATCAGGCTGATGAAGAGAACTTTGTATCAAAATTGATTGAATTAGGATTCACATTAGGATAAATATAAGATATCCGAGCCTAAATCTTGTTCATATGTTAATTAGCCCTAATATCGTTTATCGCATTTAAGTAAAATCTCGTTTACCTAATGAAATTTTGTTCATATTTTGTCTTGCAAATTTCGTTTATCTCCTTTTTGTCAAATCTCATTATCTCATGTATCTAATTTTCGTCAAATATTGTTTATCCAGTTAATCTCCATTCTCGTTTATCTCCTTTGTTTCAAATATCGTTTATCCGATGATTAATCTTAAAAACCGTTCGTCTCAATTATCTCCTGCGCGGTCGTCACATATATCACAATTCCAGTTATTTAATTTATCTGAAATATCCCCCCTCCCAAAAAAACAAAACAAAAAAAAGCAGATATTAGCATTAAAAAATGCTGAAGCGTATGAAATACAGATGTAAGCCTTAAAAAAAAACGTGAAGCTCCAAAGGAACAGATACAAGAAAAAGACATGTAAGCCATCAACGTCGATAAATACAACGCGTGTGAAAGAAGCTCCAGCTTGTTTTTTGTGACACTGCTCATTCACACGCGTTGTATTTATCGACGTTGATGGCTTACAGCTCTGTTTCTTGTTTTTTGTTTTTTGTCTGTCTGTACCTTTAGAGCATTTAAGTTTTTAAGGCTTACATCCGTTACGCTTAAAAAGACTTACCCTCTCACTGTTTTCACGCATCCTGCGCGATATAGCTTTGGCAGCATTTAGGTAGGTTATGCCATGCGCAATGGCTGTTTGCCGTGACGTCACCATGAGTTAGCCAATGACGAACGAGAACAACGGCTGTTTGGCCGTCTGATTGGACTAGCCCAGTCACGTGATATGCACATCACAGCAAACAGCCATGGCGCTTGGTATACAGTGAATGTAGAAAAAAATTTATTTCACGAGGGACAAATAGGAAAATGAATGCCTTTGCAATAATTACACATGTTTGCATTATTGTTGCAAAAGCGAGTAATATAGGAAAGCTGACTGGGAAGCATGTACCTTTAAGCGTTTTTTTTTAAATACTAGCCTATCTAAACAGGCAGGGTCGGATTTCCCATTAGGCCCAAGAGGCCCAGGGCGAGAGCCGCTCTTTTGCAAGGGCGGTATTTTGGCCTTATAGGGACCGGTCATTATGAATCGTAGAGGGGGGGGGGGATTTTTGTTTACCCGATACCAAATAATGCAGACCCCCGACTGGCTATAAAACAATTAATACTCCCCCCCCCCTACACGTTGACGAAAAATGTTTTAGCCACTCCCCCTACAATTCCCAAGAGGCATGCGTCAACAAAACGTGGATATTGAGGCATGTCAAATGTTAAACCTTGACGCAATACACTGTAATAAGCTATTACACCATGAACATGATCGTGTTTCTCCTCACTACTCCTCACTACGCATCTCCGAAAGAACCAAAGATTAAACCCACTATTAAAGATGGTTCAAAACGTGTTCCGTGCAGTCAGAGTTGCAATGAATGCCTGCTTTCGTTCCGTTGCATGGTGTGACGTGAGGAACCCTCTTTCCGTTAAATCTACCGGAACATCCAATCGGAGTGCTGGAAAAAGTGCATCTAAAAAATTTGACTGATCGCGGTACAATTTTGGAAGAATTTTTGAAGAATTCAAAAATAAAACAAAAACCTCTTTTTACAATTGGAACATTTGTTGAAAAAAAAAAAGGAAATGATAATAAAACAACAAAAACAGTGTTGCCTTCAGTAAAAAAAAAAAGCAAGTTATAGTAAACGGATAATAATTTTTATTAATTTATTTTTTTGAGAACTCCTCCATCACCTTTTTAGACGCGTTTTCCTGACGTGCTGTGATTGGCGCTTATGATAATGTTTTGTTTGGTTTATTTTTAGGGCGCACCAACCTAAACTGGGTTATCTGCCCCACGATGATAAAAGGACACAATTTAAATGGAGAAAATTTAGCGCTTATGATCTTCTTGTTAACAATACTTTATTCAGTAATAGAAATGGTTGGTTTGTTGGGGTAAACTGGTCACAAAGACTTTACATTTCTAGCTGGCGTTCTTTGCTAAATGTCGGCGCAGGCGCCGATATTCTTTGCCCATATTCTAAACACAGCATCCACCTTCCAGATTGTCCATCGTCCAGTAGTCTGACGTGATCTCGTTTTAGTTACGAAAATTCGCGAAATTCGCGGTGTGTTGTTCCTTTATTTAATGTACCGCTATTTTCTTTATATTGCTCGAAGATTCTACGGTCCTGTATCTAGGAGGTGAAAAGGAATCGATCGCCAGTTACATACTGGGTTTGTGACAACACTTCCTCCAGCACGGCCGCCTACTGTGTCTGCCTGTGACCTGAACCGGAAGTAACTTTGTAACCCGGAAAGAAGTTTATTGGCGCTTCCTGGCCTACGAAGTAGATTTCCTTCTTTGAAAAAAAAAAAAGGCCGTCTCTTCCCAAAGATAGCGCCTGATTGCTCAGTGCATGGCAAATAGCAGTCGATGATAAAATCGACTGAGGAGTCCGATTTAAGATAAACAGATTAAGAAGAAACGTGTCGACTAATATTTCAGTTACTATGGTTAGTGTTCAATAAGGTAACAGATGGTGGCAGACAAGTGATTGGCGTTTATTTCCAGTTTAACAGAAACAGCATATTTGAAATAGGCTCTAAAAAAATGGAATCAGTCACCTAATAGGGTGAATATTTACAATAAAAAAAAAGGATTGTAAATGGAATGTTGTAGTTAACCATGGTTAGTTGGTTACTTAAAAAATAAAGAAAATAAATAAATAAAATAAGCAACTGAAATAAGCTTTCATAAAATCCAGGTGGCAGCTAATTTGTCCTTTCCGGTTCCTGCGGCAAGCAGTTTCGGGTTGTCCACTTCCGCTTCCAATTTCTCACTCAGAAGTTGCAGGAAATCGCGAAATATCGCAGCATCCATGTTTTTGCTCAACTGGTAGAGCACGAACCAGTCGCCCACCATCAACCTCGAGACGATGGCTGAAACCTTGTTGGCAGGAACAAGTCGAGATCGCGCCTGAACGGCATAACTTCGTAAGGGACGAAACATCAACATCACACCGCGATACAGAACGGCAATGGCGGTAACAGTCGTCAAAATGCAGAACCACAACCACATGAAGATGTAGATCTTTTCGTTGATGATGTTCAGTGGCAGAACACAAAGAGCCTGCGTGTCTTCAATGTCGCCGGAGGGTCCGAAATGGTAGTATGTGCATTTGGTCAGTCTTGGAAATACTTTGATCATGGGGTCGACTCGGTCAGGTTGATCCATATTCAAAAAGCTGAATACTTGAGTTCCGTAAGTGGAGAACTCGCCTCCCAGGAATTTGTTGATCATGAAGATTTGTCCCACTACGTTGACCAGGTTGAGGACTTCGCAGAAGGCATATCTATAAATAAATAAATAAATAAATAAATAAATAAATAAATAAAAGAAGTAGGGACAAATCCTTTTAAAGTAAAATCTCCCTCATCTTTACTTCCATAGTGTGTTGGATACATCCCAACACCCTGAACAAATTGCAACCAAGACCATTCCTAGAGTTACATGTCCAGAATGTCATCCTGTAGAACATATTGAACATCCGCCGAAGTCCGAATCCGGGAACATCCCTCCCACCCCCCAAAAAAAACTTTGCTAATTAGCATATATTTCTGTACAAGTTTTTCTTGCTTAAACTTCTTACCGTTCATCAGATCGAAAAAAACACAGCTACAAGTCTGAAAAAGAATTAAATTTTATAAAGGAAAGGTCCTATTCACTTTTGCGGTTAAGTTAATCCACGTAGTCCAAATTTGTCATTTCATGCCAAATTAACGGAAAATGGCACATTTAGTATTACAGTGTATAGCATTCCTGACCTTTGCCGTTACCTCTGTAATTACCCCAGATGGACATACCTCGGCTCTTCTGAAAGGTGTTGATGTATCCCTTCTAGTAATGCTAATCATAGTATTGTGTATGTTAAACAGGGCCCGTCCTACGCCCAATAAAAGGTGTTGTCGTAATGGCATAGCGAAAAAAGAATATGGTGATTTCGATTTCAAAGTGCTCGTATTAACTATCTAAATACCCTAGATGGGCATACTAATTAGACTTTTCTGAAAGGTGGTGATGTATTCTTTTCATATATGCTAATCAAAGTTGTGTACCTTAAATAGCAATCGTCCTCGCCTGTTTAGGGGTTGTTGTAATGGGTAGTGTTGAAATTGTATGGTGATTTCGATTTCACAGTGCTCTGATGAGCCATCTAATTACCCTAGATGGACACACTTAAGCTCTTTTAAAATGTAGTGATTTCTTATTTCTAAGAACGCTAATCAGAATTGCCTATCTTAAATAAGGACCGTCCTACACCCATTGAAAGGTGTTGCAATGCCTTAGCGACGAAAGAGTATGGCTATTTTCGATTTCAAGGTACTCCTACGAGCTATCTAATTAGCCTAGCTGAACATACTCAGGCTTTTCTGAAAGGTGGTGATGTATGCTTTACAACAAAGCTAATCACAATTGTGTATCCTAATTAGGGAGCGTCCTACACCCGTCGAAAGGAGTTGGTGTAATGGTGTGTAGTAGTGAAAGAGTGTGGTGATTTTCGATTTCAACGTGCTCATGTGAGCTATCTAATTACCCTAGATGGACGTACTTAGGCTCTTCTGAAAGGTTGTGATGTATTTTTTCTAGAAATGCTAATCACAATTGCGTATCTTAATTGGGACCGTTCTACGCCCAATGAAAGGTTTTGTCGTAAATATGTAAATGTATGCAAATAGCAGATTTTTTTGGGGGAATATTCCCGAATTCGGATTTCAGCGGATTTTGGATAGGCTGTATAGGATCACATTCAAGACATGAGACACTAGGAATGGTTTTGGTTGCAATTTGCTCAATTACATTTATTTTTAATTTCACCACACCACTTAGCAAAAATCAACACAACTAGCGATGGGGTCAGATTTGCTTCGCCACGCCATCTGTTGTCAGACAGTATATCCAAATCCTTGTTAATTCTCAATTTCACCGCTTGGTGGCAAGATAGCGCCACTTACCAAACATTCCGTACGGTTGTATTTTAGTTCACGTTTTGGGCCACTTCTGACACGGCTTTAAAAGGCTTACAGTAAATAAATATGGATGCAAACCTATTTACGTTGTCTTTTGGACTTATATGTCAAACTGCCTGTCAAACTGCACCTTACTGAATCCCGAAATAATAAATTACAGGTTATTTTTTTAACATTGGTTTCGTCCACATTCATTTTGCTTTCGCCCATTTTATATTACGGAGATTATAAGAGTGGACGAAAGCAAAAACAACATAAAAGGACGAAACCAAAGTAAACAAAATTAAAAAAAAAACCTGGCCTTCATGCATTACGTCATTTCAGACTTGCCGCTGGGATGACTTAACGGCCATCTTGGTCTAAGCTTCGCCATGCTGCTAAGGAACTTTACCTTATAGTATAAGATATTGATATAAATGAGCTAACTTTGCTTCATTAAATTCAATTTGACAGGTCGCATCGAAGAGATGGGTAAACAACGTGGGAAAATTTGAGGGGGGGGGGAACAATAGGGAGGTATTAAATTCGGCATCGCTGCTTCCCCTTGCCCAAAGAACATTTAAAATCCGTTGCATTTAGCATTTTACTCAATAAAAAGAGAGAATAAGAACCACACCTAATTTAGTGCCATTTCTTATACAGGTGCCGTTGTTGGGAAAGTGTGTTAAATATTTAACTTTTACTAGCTGACCCAGGCCTAACACATGCCGTTCTAGCAAACAGCCCCCTCCCCACTTGCTAACACAACCCCCCCTGTCCCCCCCCCCCACGCCGGCAGCCACTCATTGGTTATGCAGGTAGGTATTGCCCTCCTCTAAACCTGCCCCAAGCACCTCCGCATTCCACCCAGTGCGCTGTCTGATTGTCCCCATCCCTGCTCTTCCTCCCATGGAAACCCTGGTGTTAATAGCGTTTCCAATGGAGGACGTCACTGTTATTCTCAATGTGGCTGAATTGCCGGTTTCTCCATTTCGATACCAAGAGCGATAAGCCCACAACAACGATAGTGCCTGCAGTAATTGTTGCTCAACCAACTTTGAAACTATTCAACTGGGCTGTAATAGACAATATTATTGAAGCAATATGTAGATGTCGACGGTTGGCCCTTTTTCATTGCTGCCGTGACAAGAATGAACCCATGCGCCCTCTTGCTGATTGAAATAGGGCACTGCACGCCAACCTGGTAAAGAAACTTAAGGCATCCACCCACTTAAAAAGAGACCCTAATCCAGGACGTTCTGTTTTATTAGCAGAATCAACTGGTACAGGGCATGAACAGAACCTGGGTTCGAATCTAAATCAAAATGCATGTCCTTTTTTTTAATAAATACAGATGCAAACCTATTTACGTTGTATTTTGGACTTATATGTCAGACTGCCTGAGAGGGGAATTGAATCCACGAACTTTGAAACCAAATGCGGTGGTCTACCGCTGAGCCGCACTGACACGGCTCAGCGGTAGGACTTCGCCTTTGGTTTTAAAGGTCGTAGATTCGATTCCCCGCTCAGGCAGTCTCACATATAAGCCTAAAAGGCAACGTAAATAGGTTTGCATCTGTATTTGACTGTTGAGCCATCGGATTTCCGTCCTGATCCTTTCTCTATTAGGTGGGAGTGCGTTTTTACGAGCCCTGTCATGGAATGTTGTCATGGCAATTGCCGTGACAATAGCCTATGCTTATTTTGTAGTCAGCGTAACCATGCTCTGTGTCACTTCTTATTTTCGTCTCTAAGACGAATAGTGACTGCACCTAAATTAATACAAATACAAACTTATGTGCGTTGCCCTTTGGGCTTAAATGTAATACTGCCAGAGAGAGAATTGAACCCCCGACCTTTCAAACCAAAGTCCGAAGCTCTACCGCTAAACATACTGACATATGGTTTAGCGGTAGAGCATCGGCCTTTGGTCTCAAAGGTCGAGGGTTCTATTCTCTGTCAGGCAATCTGACAATTAAGTCCAAAGAGAAACGGAAATAGGCTTGCATCTGTATTTATTTACCATCAATACAGTCGATTTGGCTTTCTGTACTGTTTATTGCTACAACTAGTCTAGTCTACGATTGCCTCTGTTAGCGATGGTCAAATGTTGAAATGTTAACCGTTGCACCATTACAAAATTATTCCCAAAATTATCCCCAAAAGTATTCCCTTTGCCTGCTATTATCATTATCATTTTTAAAAAAAAAATTATTATCTTTATTAAGATTGACAATTGGTTTTGGCCAAGCTTTAAACTGCGATGCATTTTTTTTTATTTTATTGTATTTTATTAAATTTAAGAAACATTGACAATGCTACCCGGTTCCCCCCCACCCCTCCACTTGTCTCTCACGTTTGGCGATGCCATCGGGACCATTGTATCCCTGGTAGGCCTAACCTTGGTGGTAAGGCATTCGTGACCCCAATCCCATACAATATACCCTTCCTCTGCAGCGAAGCCATCGTCTTCATTTTAAACTTTTAAACTCTTACAGGTATATTCCAGAAGTCCACTCAAGAGTGAACGGGGCTAACGGTGAGTGTAAGGGTCAAAACACAACTACCGAAATACCCTCAGATGTTCGAACATTCACATGCCCTTCTGTGGCTGTACGAAAATTATTGACGTTTACCTTAGATGTTTACACTCAACATTTGCCCTCTCACACTCACATTTGAGTGGATTTCTGGAATACGCCTGTTCAACTTTTGTAATTTGTAAATTTTAGTTTTAACATCGGATGGCAATTCGTGACCACCAGGTCCTTGCCACTCCGGTTGCGTTTGCAACAAACTTATGTTATTTATTTATTTATTTATTTATTTATTAAAAATAAAGCAATGAAAGTTGTTGTTATCAATAAATGTTAAACCATTAAAAAATATTACAACTTACTTGTAAGCATAAGCGTTGTGGACACAGAGATTGTTGACGAAGTAAGCTGCCAGTAAATCCAGCTTCTTCTTTTTGTCCTCTTCTTCAATGATGGGATTGTTCAGTTCCTGCAGCAGCATCTTCGTTTTTCCAGCTTCCCATATTTTCCATAAATATCTTGGAATGTAGAAGAGAATGGCTTGGAGACAAAGCATGAATACCACCCATTGGTAATACTTGTGTTCCACAGGGGTTTCTTTTAAGCCCCTTAGGTATTTGGGACCTACCCCTGGGTAGGGAACTTCCACCCCGACTTTGTGATCCCACAGTGAGGGGAGACTATAGGTGGACTGAATCCAACAGAACTGGTTCAGGACAGCAGTCGGTACTGCAGTGTCGGACTGGCACTCGATGGGATCCCCAAAGTATTCTCTGCTGGTTGCTAAGATGGTGAAAGCAATCAAAAAGATGATAGTGACGTTGCAGTGAAGTCGAAACACCCAGTTGTCGGTTACGGTCCCTTCGACCTTGGGGATGAGAGACTTTAAAGACGCAAATACTAGCATACCGGTTTTTCTGTGGGTTTATATCCAATATTGAACTTGTGCACCACAATGGTAAACTATCTCTTGTCTTCACGTAACTTGAGAGTTCGCAGATTGGAAATTGGCAGCCTCTGTCGTAGAGTTTGGTATCGTAAACCAAAGATGTTGGAAGTTATGAAATTCGGGAATTTCAAATCGCCAATTGGAGAATAGCTCACAAAACTCAATAAGAAACAAATGCCAACGAACTTTATCCTTTGTATTGAACACGTTTCAGGTGTATAGGCCTACAAAGTTTGGAGTGGAGTAAAGTGCTAAACGCGTCCAACAAAGGTCAGGTCCAACGTCTGCTGAATCCGTCTTCGTTATGTTCCAAAATCGGACCACTAAAACACATCGTATTCAATGTAATATTCGATTCGTGTTGTTTGCTCGTAAGGGGTAGGTCGTTATTGCAACTATTTGTAGGAATGGACGCGTTTTGCAATCGTGTTAATAAATACTAGTCAGGTTATTGACGTAAAGGAAACGAGTGGGTGCCAATTATTGCCATTATCCTTTCATTTTTTTGTGTGTGTGTTTTGTTTTTTCCCGTCGGGGTTAATGGAAATCAAAACGGAGTGGACTTCACTGATATTGCCATTCTCCGAAACAACTAGCGTAATCAAAAAAAAAAAAAAGGTTACAGCAGGATATTTGCACCCCGCCATTAACCGGAAGTGCAAGTGAATCACCTTTAGATCAACCTGAGTTCAGCATTAGCCAAAACCCAGAAACGGAAGGTCATAAATAGAAACAATACCATGAATTTCTAATGTCCTAAAACGACGCTAGACCAAACAAAAAATAACAAATTAGTTAATTAATGAATAAATAAAGAAAGATTAATAAATAAAGAAAGATTAATAAATAAAGAAAGAATACGTCAAGCAGTGGTTGACTCGATCTCTAGTTTTCTGAGGATATTTTAGCAGAGCCGAAGAAGTCGAGCGTGTCGGTAACTGTAAAAGAATACTCTGGCAAAGTCCCTCCTATAGTCAGTGCTAGCCAGGGTAGATGAGAGACTGCAGTGATGAGGAAAACATTATTAGCTCCAATTCCCGTCACTACTGAATCACGAAAATGAAAACTAAGGTCGGGAGACTGGCGATGGCATGGTTGGAAATAATCTAAGTAAGGTTTAGTGCAAATATTGGGGATTTAACAATGTTATCATAAAATAGCTAAAGCATTGAATGCTAAATTTGCACATTGGTACTGTTTGGTCACTCGAGTATGTCCATGCATCACCAGGCAAAGTTTCTTTAATCATATTTTTGCGCACATTGGTTAGCAAAATTGATTTTCGTTCGCTTCGCTCAATCAATCGGCGCACTCCACTTCAGTTGCTCCACCCTCGGTTAGCGTAAATGCACGCAATGAAACAGGAATTGTTTTAAAAATAAACACACTGGATGATGACTTTCTCACGGGAATGTAATTTCTTTAAGTGTTTTTCCCCGTTTGATGTCGTTTGTCGCTGATTGTAACTCTTTATTTGGCTCCCAGATATATTTCATTTTTGTTCTTAACTACCAAATAATATTTCGTGGGTTGATAATGCGGTTGCACATTTCTAGTGTACTTAAAAAATTGTTGATCCTCAAAAACTGTTTTATAATTTTTCTTCGGCTGGTAATGCGGTTCTATGATTTTCGTGAACCTAAAGTAGCATTTGTAGCAGCTGGCCCGGTTAAAGAGCAATTACATTCATTTTGACATGCATTTTGACTTTTGGATCACTTACACAATAACTAAACACAAGAATTGCGGTAAGAATACGTTACGTACGTCCGATACAACAATTTAATTATTCCATCACCAAAACACGACACGGAGACCGCAGGTTAATACAGGTTAATCCAACTTTCGGATTTATAGCACCTTCAGTTTCCCTTTCTATTAAAGGCGCCCTTTTCACCTATTCAACTCCTAGATGCAGCATCGTAGAATCTTCGAGCAATATAAAGAAAATAGCAGTAATTTTAAAAAAGGAACAACACTTCGCAGCAGCGCTGCGAATTTTCATAACTAATACGATGTCACGTGACCCACATCAGCCAATTGGATAACGGAGAATCTGGAACGTGGATGCTGTGTTCAGAATATGGGCAATGCTATCTAAATGATGAACAGGCGCCTTTAAAGATTCAAGGAGAGGCCGGATGAACATGCTGTTCATCACCTGCTAAAATTAGTGTTATGATAACTGAGAATATAAATAGGGCACCCTGTAGCTGACACTACACTAGCTTAAAAGGGGACTGTCACCAAATGACAACCTGCAGCATCTCTAGCCATTTGCCTATATCTAGTTCTCTTTAACCCTTACTTTCAAAATGCGAAGGAACGCTCAAATAAATTTCGTTTTGCGCAACAAACACTTTTGGACTTGAATGTCAGACTGCCAGACCGGAGAATTGAACCCACGGCCATTTGGCTCCTTGTTCTATCTATAATTTTAGTTGTAGAGTGTAATAAAATGTCTATAAAAAGTTTGGTCTGACGCAGTTGCAAAGAGGAACAAGGTAAGTAATATTTTCGATACCAGTCTACAAGAGGTGACGTCTTCTTCATACGGAACAAATTACAAAGAATATAAGAAACAGTAAACAGGTTGTGAGGACTTAGGGGTTCAGAGGTAGAGTGAGTGATAGATATATGGATGGAGAGATGAGGTGTTGATGCCAAAGTGGGATACGAGTCGGTCGTGTCGATTCTGATGTTTATTGATGGGTAATCGATGTCTTTACACGCATAACGCTCTCCTGCCAACATGGAACGACAAACTAATGGCTCATCACACAAATTAATTGATTAGTTAACATGACGCAGTTAATAGCGGGACAGTGAGTTAAAGGGATATATAGAAAATCCACAATTGTTTTGTGAGTCGTTCAGGAATGTTTGTGAAGAAGGTGCCTTCTGACCATCAAAGGGACCCACAAAGGGAATGTACTTGAATTTAATTTGAGGTCCAAATTAGGGCTTGTTCACCTAAAGAAACACTACTTATATCAATGAAAATGAACATTAAAACACAAGTTTGCTGTCTATTGCAGCCGAGTCGAATAGTTTAATTCAAAGTTAGTTTAATAACAATCGCTGCATCGTTGTTGTGGGCGTTTCGTGCTTGGTATCAAAACGAACAAACAGGCAATTCAGCCACACTGAGACTAAGAGTGGCTCCCTCCATTGAAAATGTTATTTACTTCCCTAAGAACACCAAACCCCAGGTAGGGGGAGCAAAGAAAGAGGTATTCAGACCACACAATGCGGGAATGCAGGGAGGCAGGGGGCGAGGGAGATACAAGGTACGAGGGGTGGGCACAGGGGGGAAATCTGACCACACAATGGAGAATGTGGGGGGGGGAGTGCAGGGGATGCACGGGGGAGTGGACAGATAGGTCGGTCGGCAGTCGTTTTCATTTCATGCTGCCTAGTAAAGTATTTCACTCACACATGCATGAACTAGCTAGACCGGCGTAACATACGCCGTGGCGACAGCTAGTGAACATTAAGTTTGTACAGTCATATAAATACTTACAATAAAATGATAAAACACCATCATTAAAACACGAGGACCAACATTAACATTAACTGGTAATTGGCGATATAGATCTTCCCACCTTTGTGTGACCGGAATATTCTTGATGGTGTTCAATGTTCTATTTTTGTTTACTGAACATGTGTAGGCCTCTGGCCGTAATTTAATTTTTTCGTGGTGTTCATGGCAAATAATTTGGGTGCTGCTTAGCAGAGCTTAGCAACAGCATGGAACGTGTCGATCTTGCTAAGGCTGTAGCGTGGTAGAGTTTTCGAATCCCCAAGGACCTCCTGCACTGTCCTACATGAATGTACTGGCGTGATTTGCAGGTAATAAGATGTACTACCCCTCTCGAGGTGTCAACCAAGGGACAAGAGATAGAATTGATAAATTTAAGCAAGTGGGTACGTTTGTACCGGTATTGCCAAGAGTGATGGATGTAATTGAGTCTGTCGTGTTTTGAAGGGGAGGGAGGGAGTGGACGAATTACCCCAGCAATGGAATTGTAGGGGCTAGGGTTTATTATTTTATGTAAGTATTCAAATATGACTCTTCATATTTGTCTTTTAATGTTTTTTCTCATTGATGTATGCTGTAAAATTTGGGCTAACAATTTCATTCAAGTGCTTTTACATGCATTATGGGTTCCTTTGAGGCCACATGACACTTTTTATTAACGGATATACATAATTATCGTTAAGTAAGCAGAAAATAGTAAGAACTTATGTTGAGATCACGTGGGCCAGGAAATACCGCTTATTGCTGGCACTGGAGGATAACAGTTCTAAATATATTGACGATACATGACAATGGTTGTCATGGAAATACAACCAATTTGCAGTCTGTAGTATACAATAAACAAGTGTAGGCAGAGTCATCTAGTGGTGGATTCCAGCACTCAAGGCCAACGGAGACAAATATTAATCGAAATATTTTGATCTTAACACACCAAAGCTTCTGGATGGGTCGAAGCCATGGTTGCGGTGGCCTAACAAGGCTTTACATTCCGATGGCTTCAGACGTCATAAAAAATATTGTCCACCGTTTGGTGTCGTTAACACGGGATAAACGCTCTCGTTGTAACGTTTTAACGACACCAACCGGTGGACAATATTTTTTTTTTATACGAGCTGAAGCCATGGGAATGTACGTCATTTTTACTACGTTTTCTTCATTGTAATTTGCTCCCTACGAAGCAACGGTCTTTTATTTTTGTTTGTTTGTCATAATGTCAGTAAATTTATTCCTTTTTTTGCAAGTATGTCAGGCTGAACCTTTTACATTACATTAGGGGGTAAAAAAAAATTATTTGTTGGTGGAGGGGAGTGCATAAAAATATTAAGTTGTTCCTGCAGAAAAAACATAGCGACAATCCTACAACTGACATTAAAAAAGACGAGTACCCTAGTCAGTCCGATCTTGGTTATTATTATTGAAGTACTAGCATCGTACCCGGCTTCGCCCGGGATTTGTTTCGGCCGTGATTTG
This sequence comes from Lithobius niger, assembly GCA_023313725.1. Lineage (NCBI taxonomy): Eukaryota > Metazoa > Arthropoda > Chilopoda > Lithobiomorpha > Lithobiidae > Lithobius > Lithobius niger. Next base: position 138,968 of record JAHWFP010174271.1, on the reverse strand, counting down.
TTTTGGCCCGTGGTTATTTCCCAGTTATCGGTAAGTGTTGCCTGAACGTTGAACACGACAGGCAATTTAGCTTGTTGGAGTACTCCCCTTTTCCTCCCATTCTATACGTGCGCTCTCGCTCCCCTTTTCCTCTTATCCTACCCCAAAAACTCACCTTGTATGGTTCAGGTAAGGTGTAATCACATGCTTAATGATAACATACGTATTGCACCCACCCCTCGCCATCCTTCCAATCTCTTTTTTTTTCTAAAGAGCATAGCTAAAAGACGCACTACCCCAAACACGGGCATTTGCTGTTCAGGCCCTCCTCCCCACTCCCAGTTTATCGCTTTGGCTTGCGCAATCCGTAGCGTGTGAAAAATAACCGTTCTTCGTACATGGTGTCATTTAAGACTTGCCTCTGAGATGACCGCGTAGACCCAATTGTTAGTCGGGGCAACAATATGTCAATTTCAACTTCTTTTCAAGGCAACAACGTTTCAGTTTCAAGTTCTAGGCAAAGAATTGACACACTCGCTATAGTTTTCATTGTAAGGGTTCCCCTTTTCCGGGAGTTGTGTTTATTTCTGCGATGAGACTTTGGTTTATTTACACGGCCGCCGTGTATATTAGAGTTCGTTTGCGCACGAAAATTTCAGAAAATTGGACAGGCGGCTGCGGCGGAAGCCCAGAATGCAATGCTGCAACATGTAACAATGGTCAACAATAGGCAAGGTGCACAAGATCGGATTGTAGCTCACTCGAACAAGATGCAACGATGCTCGGGTACGGGGAAAGCAACATTGTTGTGGTAGCTTCGGGCTGCGGCTCCGTTAAATATATTCAATCGTTGTCGAGAAACAAACTGAAATGGTCTTGGTTTTCGCTTTAATCTTTCAGTTTGAAACTGCATGTTGCAAAGTCTATAATTTTGAGGCCTTACGGCCTTACGACCTCAAAATTGGACGGCCGACATGACTGAATGATTTATTTACTTCTTCGATGCAGGCTTCCGGAAGCTAGTTGAATTGTTTCCGCGATTGTTTGCCATAATACTGCATCTACTTGCAACAATGCAGAATCAACTACCCATCAGCTGACCCATGCTAACTCCAGACATACGCTAGTGTGTTGCCATCAAAAAACAAACGTGGGTTAAAGCTTGGACAATACCTGAACAGAAATACGCATTTTTAATGTTTCGTTTTTTCGCAAACAAAATTGGGTGTACAGTGGACATACCAACACATGACAGACCAGACCGTAGCAATTACAATAAAGTGGAAGCGAAAAAAGCCAACAAATTAACTGAACAAAAAACGGCTTCGCCGTTTAGAAAAAAAGCATTAGAGCACGTATCCCCATACACACAGCTGTAAAGGTACACGAATAAAAACAGATTAGAGTTCACTCGAACGCAACGAACTATAATTTAAACTCCAATTCCAGAGACCAAGAACTGTGACATGTCAGTCTCCATACACACGTATTCATGTACATCGCTAGTCATACAAAGAAGACGGTTGGATACTCCACACAAATAAATACGTACACAAAATACAACATACACACTCACATGAAACACAACGAAAATCTAAAACACGTACAAACAGACGTCTGACATAACCAATGAATAAACCCATTCCTTGTTCCCTGGAATTGTAGTTCAAATTATAGTTCGTTGCGTTCGAGTGAACTCTAATCCGCTTTTATTCGTGTACCTTCACAGCTGTGTGTATGGGGATACGAGCTCTAAAGCTTTTTTTCTAAACGGCGAAGCCGTATTTTGTTCAGTTATAATGTAAGTTTAGCGGGACCCGTGCATGCTGCACGATAGATTGAGTCTCCCGGTCTTAGCCTTCGCCGGTGTAGTATATTGCGCATTCAATAATTCATTGATTAGTAGACTGATCCCCAATTTTATTCGCCCCACCTCTTCTCCTTGTCCACTTCCCTTCTCCTCCTCCCCCCCCCCCTTCACCGCGGTCCCCTACTGCAAGTTAATCTCTGTGATTGTCTCCCGGTTATAGCCTCTCACGGTGTTTGGACTTCTTAGGACAGTAAATCGCGTATGCAATATTTCATTCATTAGTAGACTAATCCTTCAGTTTTACTCGCCCTTCCTCTTCCCCTCCTTGTTGTAAACTAACAAGGAATTAAAACGTTGGGAAGGTAATTAGCCTACGTTCTGCACGTAGCACACTTCCTACTAAGTAGGGTGCGTACGTAACAAAGCGGAATCTGATTCCCACTCCTTGAATCCTTTATAAAAACAAGGAACAATATGAGCTTCTGTCTACTGTCAGAAATCGGGGTTTTTCGCCTTATCTTTGTCTGACGCAAAAAGTAAGATTGTCTCCACAAGTTCCGTCACAAATCTGATGAAAGAACAGCAACACCTTACGACGGCTGCCGACCCCTTCTATGCCTTCGTCACTTCCGCTACCTGCACCGTGATTCTTCACCCTTTGCCGGAAATTCCACGCTACAAAGGATGTTGTTTGAAGAAAGAAGTCGAAAACAACCAGTGGCATTTGCAAGCAAATATATTTCGAAAAACATTACTTTGCAGGTTTTGGCGTTCTTCAAATGGATTGCATGTATGCGCTCTATAGTAGCTGAGTGCAAAACCGGATGTAGGTATAGATAACGGGAAAAAAAACTGCTGACAGACCTTCCGGTAGTTGGACTCTTAGCGATCAATAAGGGTCCCAGCTGTCTACTAAAAAGCCAAACAAAAATCCAAATAAGACTTAAACTGGTTAATTGGCCACAGTTAACTGTAAATTAGGAAGGGGGTAAACAATGGCTAGACTACGCACTATCTTTCTCACTACAGTACTCCTTGATCTTACGCGACTACATTGGATAACATTGTATCGATGTATCGATGTAACATTGTATCAATCGATTCAGTGGCGCCGAAAGCGCCACTGAATCGATTGATTTGTCCTGTTGCCGCATTCTCTCAGCCAAGGGCGATAGTTAGCCCAAAGGAATGCCGACTGAGAAGCTGCTGCTCTTTCCCTTCAAAAACTTACAGGATACATGTAGCTGTTCATTCCAAGCGAGAGAAACAGCTTTACTGTAGCTGAGTGATAGCCTTAAAAATTATTTTAAAATAATTGTAAAGCTAATAGAATTTTGCCCCGTAAATCTACGCAAATTTAAAATTGTTAGTTTGAAAACTGGCCACTAGTTGCCAATAGACGTTGGGACCTACGAGTAAAAACCGTGTTGTACCGGCTGGCTGTACTGATGACCATGCTTCCAAGATTGGTGGAACGATAATATGTAGTAAGGTTGGTCACTCCCAGCTCATTACGTGACGTCACCGGAGCACGCATACTGGAGTATTTCCGGTTTGACTTGTGCGCATGTGAGCAAGCTGTTGAGTTGTATCATAGATTAGAAAGTTAACTAGATATACCGTCTTACTTCTTCCCATCCTACGCGGAGCTCTGGCGGTAGTTGCGGCTACTAAGACATCTGCTAATGCTTTTGCCTTCGAAGCAGCAGAAAGCAAAGCATTAGTAGAGGTATTAGTAGCCGCAACTACCGCCAGAGCTCCGCGTAGGACGGGAAGAAGTAAGACGGTACATCTAGTTAACTTTCTAATCTATGCTTGTATTATGACGTCAGCGGAGGCAGCAAAATCAGCAGCCAAGTGGCGGCCATATTGTCTAACTCCCCAAATTCGTTCTAGATCAGCCCTGATAGTTTACCGTCATGGGAGTGCAGCAGTAGTACGTTGGCAGTCTGCTAGATGTCGCCACGTGTTATGTGATTATAAATGCGTTATGAGCCTGTAGTTTGGTTTTGCGAATATTTATTGTTAAGTTTTTAGGTAACGAGTATGCCAAATCAGGACAACTGTGCAGAATAATATTTCCTTGCACGGAGTGACAAAAGAATCTCAAGTCGAACCATGGTGCCCTCTATGGGAAACAGGCAAAACTAGCAAATCTTTCCATGGAATGTTTTTATGTTGAGGCACACAAAGTCCCGAACGAAAAGCACTCAAAGTGGCGTGACCCGGATTCGAACCAATACACCACCAGATCACTAATGAAGGATAAAAACACCAAAATGTGATTCAACGAATAAAAAGCCTGAAAGGTGCAACATGCATACAATATTCCGCAATATTAGGTCCTTCTGGTGTTTTGGTGGGATTTTGTTTCCTGTGTACATTGTGATATGACTTGAGTTTCTACTCCAAAATTTTTTTAATTTTAAATTTTATTTACGCTTGATAAAGGGTCCCATACAGACCCGAAACGTGGCGGAATGCTATATACATGTTACACCTTTCAGGCTTGTTATCCATTCGATCACCAGATCACCGCTTTACGAATTGGGCACTCGTCAACTGGTACAAAGATGACTCACTGCAACAGTTTTAAGGTCACACCTGTGTATCCATGGTCGTAACGGATTCGGTGTGTCACCTTTATGGTCTTTTCGACCAAAATATCAGACTGCCTGTGTGGGAATTGAACCCGCGAATTTCGAGACCAAAGGCTGAAGCCCTATGTGGGATTTTTGGACGAGTTTTCTTCCTTTAAGGAACTCTAAAGCACTGGGGGCCTTAACGATTTTTTTCTTTCATATGGTTTCCCAGAATAGAGAGTAAGAAAAAAGAAAGAAGCGTTTTTATTCCCCCGCCAACTTAGTTTTTGTTGCCAGAGATGATTAATTCTTAAACTTCGATTATAAACTACCGTCTGATGAAGGATGCTATCCAGAACCTCAGAACCTCTCAGCACCGACCCTCCCCCCCCCCCTCTTTAAAAAGCGATAAATATACTTCTCGTAAGCAGACAGCCGTTGTTGTTAAGTCAAAAGGATTTGATCAGAGTACGAACGTAAGAGCATAACGTTTACGAGTGGGGTTTCCCTTCCCGACGTGGTTTCTTCCTCCACCCCCCCCCCCTCGTAAATCGGTAACATCTACCGCTAAGTCATACTGACACGGCCTTAGCGGTAGGGCTTCAGCTTTTAGTCTCGAAGGACGCGAGGGTTCAATTGCCTATCAAGTAGCTTGACATACCCTTGGAGCCCTTAAAGGTGAAAGACGTTGGAGCAGCTTGTAGGCCAGATGTAATCTAAATTGCCCTATGTCTTCTGTAGCAAAACAATTTCATCAAACCAAAACCTCCATGGATGATTTCTTGAAAATGTTCGCGTAAATATACATCTTCTAGCATAGTCAATCCCAAAAGCAACGGAAATAAACATGCATCTGCTATCTCTAAATCGAGCCGATTTGGCTTTCCGTCCTGCTTATGTTTGGCCCCTGAGCGTCATGCTGCCCTGAACTTTCCCAATACAAGGGAAAACTCTTGTGATTTAGACTCTTCAATAAAATTTACTGCGAACATCCCGACAAAGACTAACACACATAAACCCACTAATGTAAACCTAACAGGGGCCCCCCCCCCCCCCCCAAAAAAAAACTGGGACCTACTGTTTGGTTTTTCGGCATGTCACCTCTTAATTGCAAGGTCAAAAAATTGTATCCTACCAATTTGCGCCAAAAAATGTGATATCTCTGTCACAAATCTTGTACTTGCAAGTTTGCTGGGGTCAATGGTCAATCTTAGTCTTGTGTGTCTAATCTTACATAGGTGGCCATTATCTATGTACTGTAATTTGATTTCCGGTTCCTGCCTCTAGAACCTTCTACAAACTTCAATTTCCCATAATACCTTTGTTATTTCGCGGTTGTCATGGGATACCAAAACGTATTTAAGCAAAGGAGCCAGTATGCAAAATCAGTCAGCCTTCGAGCCAGCCAACTGGCTGGTCCCTTCGACCCATACTATACCACGCGCCATGGCTGTTTGCTGTGACGTGCATATCACGTGACTGGGCTAGTCCAATCAGACGGCCAAACAGCCGTTGTTCTCGTTCGTCATTGGCTAACTCATGGTGACGTCACGGCAAACAACCGTTGCACATGGTTTAGGGGTTTGTTCAGGCCAAGTTAGGGGTTTGTTCAGGCCTCTAGTAGGTCCACTTTCGGTTAGGCCCTTTTAGCCTAACGTTCCCCCAACCCTAACAAGCCTATTTTCCTAGCCCTAACTTAAGCCCAAAGTTCCCCAGCTTTAAGAGTTGCGTCAGTCTAATTTGATTGCTCTCCCGCTTTGTTATTTTCCGTCGAATCTCCCCAAACACAAAACTAGTTAGGGTTCCCCATCAAGCCTTTTGACCATTTGAGGTCGTAATATCAAACACCAAGCTCTCTCGCCAAGTTAATCCCACCGACTAAGACTTCAAACACCAAACGAAATATTTCATAATTGATATCACGACTTTAAACGGCTGAAAAACTTGACGAGAATCCTTAACAGGTTTTGTTTTGGGGAGGTAGAATTTATACCTCTGAAGCCAAACACGTGTTTGGCCCACGATCCCTGTCGAATTTATTTCGCCGAGGTAAAACCGTTCCTTTCAAATCAAGCGGTCCTAATAGAATTGGTCCGAGAACTGCCACGCCTTGGCGACGCACCTCGCCTCGTGCTACAGTCGTTTCGTCCTCCTGGTCTCTTGAGAACCTTCGGGTCCACTTGATGACCGTATAATCCAATTACCTTGTCCATTGCGGACTGCCTATGGCCACTGCTGCGGCCACTTGACCAACTAGCAAGATACGAATGAACTGCTTCGCCCACTTCCACCCGAAAGCCCACTCGACCGTAAAATGATGAGAGGTACAGGGAGAATATATAAGGTAGTCACGTTCTTCTGTCATGGAAAGCGTTTTGGTAACTTTAGACTGTATCTGGTACGACAGAAACTGTTTTGATATAAATGTGAATATCAACGAGAACCACAATAGGGAAGACGACGCACCCAAAATAGCTTAAATTCGCTAAATCTTAGCCTCACAGACTTGAATTTCACTGAGGTAGCATGACTAAGATTCGAACCAGCGAACTTGTGGACACTAAGGCATCCTTGTCGTTTGACGCAATAAAGACTTTACATAAAAAATAGACTTCCCGACCTTGAACGATAAGTCGATAAGCCTGTAATACGTATTTTGCAGTGCAGCCAGAAATTTTTTGGGAGTTGGAGGGGAGGTAAGGACGGAAAGTGGGCCAAAAAAAATTAATATTCAAAATAAGGCAAGAAACATTCACCTGAGAGATTGGGGGGAAGTGCTTAAAGATACATTCCTCTTGGTTGGCTTTCCTGTATGGCTCAGTTTGGCAACATTAGTTCAGACGTGTGTAAATGTTATAAAGGCATCCATTTTCCTAATTTTCCCCTCGCAGTAAGAATATACAGTAACTTAACAAACCGGTCGTTTGAAGGTTGCTTGGACTCATGCTGTATGAGTAATAATTGGGGGCGAGGGGTAATTGTCTAACTGGAAAATCGCATAATCGGATGATCGGATACTGTGTAACAGTATAACGGAAAATCGTCTAACACGAAATTCGTATAATGAAAAAA
>JAHWFP010174271.1:113759-128172 GCA_023313725.1 Lithobius niger | reverse complement strand
TGAGATAGCTGTATTGACTGTGAGAAGCTCAAGCGTCTGACGGCCTTAACTGGCCACTACACTGCCGGCCAGCTAAGGCCGTCAGACGCTTGAGCTCCTCACAGTCAATACAGCTATCTCAATCGGCTGCGAGTCGAAATCGAAGAGATCCGTCTGTCGGCATTAATTTCTGCGCGTTCCAGCAAAACAATGGCGACCTCCGTGTCGTGTTTTGGTGATACAATAATTAAATTTTTATATCGGACATACGTAACGTATTCTTATCGCAATTCTTGTGTTTAGTTATTGTATACGTGATCCAAACGTCAAACATGCATCTCAAAACGGATGTAATTGCCCTTTAAGAATAACGAGTGAATAGCAATTATGAAGAATAACTAGGACGGCCCCCCCCCCCCCGTATAGCCGGTTTTTTATAGCATTGATCTGATTTCCCGGTTGCATAAAAATACAGAATTTCCTGCTAACAATCGCCCAGGCTTTCATTCGATTGTCGCCAGATTATGCAGATTCCCACTCCTAATTCTATTGAAGTCGTAGTGGGAATCAAGATAATTCTTTCGTTCGTTGAGCATTGTTGAGCATTGTTGTGATTTCACAATTGCATTAAAATGCTGTGATTTCCCATTAGCAATCGCCCAAGGTTTCATTAGATTTAGTTAGATCAGGATTAAGAGACAAAGAGGCCTGGATCCCGTTTGCATGAAAATATTGTCACGTCACCAGTACTGTGTGTCTTTGTTGAAAACAGAGTTCTAATCATTACTTATACAGACAATTCCGTCATTCATTCATTATACAGGTATTCCGTTTGACAGCGATGTAACAAACAAAGGAAAAAAGGATTACTTAGCTTTCCACTGCGGACGCACGAACAGTAGAAATAAGAATTAAGGGTGGGAATCTTGGTAATCTGGCGACACACAAACAAACCCGGGAGTCGTGCCCGGCTTCGTCCGGGATTATGTTTCGCGGTATTCGTTAGTGTTTGGTTTGATAAATTATTTTCCTTCTTTTCGATTCGTGGTTTTGTTTCTCCCGTGGTTGTTTTCCAAGTTTACGTTCGATCTTGCCTGGACTTTCATTGAGAGTCGGGTAATCTGTATCTCCCTTTCCTCCCGCTCTCTCCCTACCCCCCTTCCCTCCTCGTCGTCTTACCCGTCCCTATTCTTCCCTCCACACTTTGCTACACGTACTGTAGGTGAATTTGGATAGGTTAGTTTGAGTTTACCTGGCATACTCGAGTTAAATGACACTCATCTTACTGGCTTGATTTTTGTCAAGACTACCGTGTGCGCTAGAAAAAGAAAAGCAAGAGTTAGTTGGATTTGTACTGGGCTTTTTGCAAAACGTAAGTTAGAAAATACTGACTTCTAAAAGATAAAATAATACGAGTTATATTTCTTGCTTTTCCTCTGCGTCACTCAGTTTTGCAACACTAGGCAAAAACGTTTGTAAATGTCGCAATAGCACTAAGCTCGCCCCCCCCCCCCCCCCACGTGCGTGAGACGGTTTGCTACGTTCAGTAAAGGTTGGAAATCAATTTTCGCGTTGGATAGGCTGCACGAAAAAACTAGAGAGCAAACTTTTAAAAAATTTGAAAAATTGTAAACAATATTACGAAAGTATTGGACATTTTCATTTTATTGGTGTCATTTTTGCCACTATAGATGGGGTAGTCTTAAGGGCCAGCCATGCTGCGTTTCTCATATTTTCATTTGGAGAATATGTGTACAACATACACAAGTCGTATGCTACGGGGAGGTCAGAAATAGTTGGATGATTACACCCAATAGCATGATTTCGAAGGGGGAAATGGGGTCGGGGGGGGGGGTTATTCCGATGAGTTAGGTACAATATCTGTTTCTGTCGGTCGATTTTGGTTCAGTTTTTTTTTTATTTAGAGATATCGTCTTCAAAGAAAGAATTTTTAAATCCCCGGCAGTTGTTTACTCATTTTTTTCCCAATATGACGTTTGTATTATCGTCAAGATCGTTAGAAAATTCAGAAAATTCTGTATGGTTTCTCTTATGACTTGCCCAGACCATTGTAGGGCATTGGACTTTATAAATTTCTAATTTTGGTTATGTTTGGATGAAAAAAATCGAACCAAATTCCACCCAGAGAAGCAGAGACATCGTGGCTGAGTTATCAAAATAAGCCCTTCTCCCTCTTTCGAAATCGTGGGGTGTGAGGCGTAATTCTGAACGCTACTTTTGTATGCGTTGAAACGTTTAAGTTTGAACATCGCCATTTTGGGGACCGTATCTAAAAACGTTTCAGCATGACTTCAGGACCAGCCGGCCTTGTTCACCATTAAAAGGAAGTGTAGTTTACTACTGCAAGTGAGCAGTGCTGTGCTGTTTGGGTCAATGTATTGTAGAAGATTCCAGGTAATTCCTGAATCAACAAAACGGATGTAAAAGAAGCCTTTGTTCTTGGCAACCAAGTAATATTTAACTGGAAGCTGGGACAGTCACTCCTTCTGGCTGTAAACCATGACCGCGTCGCTCTTTTTTCTCTTTATTTAATTTGAACTTAAAGCAACATCCGGCCTGCCTTATAACCTTTCGCCTGCCTTATAACAGGCACGCGACGATCACATCCGCGTATTCACCATACCTAAGATCAACTGAGACAGTAACTTCGTTCCTCGCAGCGAAAAACATAGCTACTGTCTCAGTTGGCATAGCGCCTAATAGTCCAGCCAGCGTGAACGTATTGATTGTGTCGTCAAAAACCGGAATGATTCTTGTATTTTAAAATTACAATTTATAAGTTTCTAGACTAGTATCCTATAATTTTGCTTCGGCGATCTATTGGAATAATTAATTTTAATTTTTACTACATTAGTCTTTTAGATTTTTGATCTCGTAGTAACTATGAGATCAAAAATCTAAAAGACTAATGCAGTAAAAATTAAAATTAATTATTCCAATAGATCGCCGACGCAAAATTAAAGGACACTTGTCTAGAAAATTATAAATTGTGATTTTAAAATAAAGAATCATTCCGGTTTTTGATCGTAATTACTAACAAACGATTAAAATTAGTACTGCGCACACAGAGATAAAACTTCAAGGTCATTGTAAGCGCGCAAAGCATCATATAATTATGTTCTTCCAGAACGTAAATTAAGTTCTCCAATATTCAACAGAAAATCTCCTAGTCGCCACATTTTAAAACGGATTATTAGCAATGGAAAGACTAACGGTAAGTAAATATGCCTTTGGGGCCGTACTTGATGTGGAGGTCCGAGAAAAAATGGCGTTGGGAGGTACATCACCTATTGAAATGCGAACGAAAATACCGTGGCGCCATCTAGCGGCAATGATATTGTTAACCTTTATAGCTTGCTCCCAGGTGCACGAGGACGAACCAAATTTTCCCTCAATCATCAAGGATGTCGTGGCTTGTTTGTTTCATTAAAAGAAATGCCGTTATGCATTCCTTCGCTTGGTGCAAGCAAGTGCTAGATGGTACTATATAGCGCTAGATGTTGTCAGATTTCGTCTGCTTTCAATCGGTGATAGTGCCACTTTAATCCTGTTGATTCAATGTAAAATATGCAACTGACATGATAATAACTAGCCCCGGCGGAGATAAGCGATTGTTCCCTGTGTAAGTCTGGTGGTGGCGTGAGGTGAGGGTGGGGGGGGGGGGGGAGCCTCTGATCGGTGTCATTGGAAAGCTGAAGACTTTTTAGGGTACACATTTGAAAACGGTAGAAAATTATATATTAGTATTAGTGTTTGTTATCGTGTTAAGAACGTATGTTAAGCATTGTAAAAAAAACTATTGGTATTCATTAAAGGGGGAATGCCACCAAATGACAAGCTGCAGCCATTTGCCGATATCTAGTTCTGTCTAGCCTTTACTTTCAACAGGCGAAGGAACACACAAATATATTTCTTTTACACAACAAACAAGCTACATGCTTCCTTAAATATTGAGTGTACAGTTGGTGCGCCCACGTGCACCACGAAGCAAGCAGTAAAGTTAAGCCTAACGACATCACTGGCGTTTTTTTCTATATATCGACCGTTTTGCAACGTAGGTTTTTGAACAGCCAGATGGGCGCGACAGTGATATCTTTGATCTTGACCGCTTGCTTCCTGGTGCACGTGGGCGTACCTACTTTACACTCAATGATGAAGGAGGCACGTGCCTAGTTTGTTGTAAATATATTTGTGTGTTCTTTCGCCTGTTGAAAGTATGGGCTAGACAGAATTAGATAGCGGCAAATGGCTATGGATGCTGCACCTTGTCGTTTGGTGGCAATTCCCCTTTCAGTTACGGTTTTTCAGTCACCCAACGTCCACCAACTGGAATATAACAAATATGTATAAAAAGAGTCTCTAGAATTAGTAGCCTGTTTGGCACAGTTTGGGATGGCAAAATATAGAAAATACATGATGTGCCCCCGAATTCGTTGACCCGCGGTGGCCATAGCTACCCAGCCGCCTGGGACAGCTGCTCGCCTCTGGCTTGGGGAGACTATGTCGTTTCTGCAGACCCTCCTGGCTGCTTTTTCCAACCTATTTTTAAATTCTTTTTCATCATCTTGGCCAAGATCCTTGATGCACTGAACTAGTAGTGCCTCGGTTTTACGGCCATCGGCTTCACTGCAATGTCTGATTTAACTTAATGCCTTTTGTAATTCAAACCACAACGCTTCATATTACGTAGATTTCAACGTATTTATGATTCATAAAGTACCTTGGGTCTACTGCGTGGAGTTCGTAGTATTAAGATGAGAAAATATGTATTCAAGTAGGCCTAAACCGCAGTAAAGATGACAACAATGTCCGTTACATTCAACGACGTGAAGATTGAAGACCCTCACTGTACTTATTCGGCTACAAAATGAAATTCTCCTCCCGTTATGCTGTTGTTTTCGGTTTTATTTTCCTTATAGAGTTCATCTATGTAGGTGAGGATGTATGTTGTTGTTTTTTTACTATGAATAGCCACATCATTCGCTTCGCTCGTTCTATTGGCGTCCATCTTTGCTTTCCATAATTTATTTGGTTACCAGACCGTCGCAAAACCGAGTGTGCTGTGCAACCTAATATAAGTGCAACTGTCGTTCACAGTTCGTTAATCACATTTCTCATAGTGCCTGCATTTTATCTATATTTTAAAACGTGCTATTTGTTTGTTTGTTTTCATGTTTGTACGCCTACTTCTCCGGCAGTAAAGGACCCTACGCTTTACTCGCTCAATCCGCGTATCTCTGTGCTTCCGAATAGTGAATGTTTGACAACCTTTTAAAACCTATAGGTCTGCTTTTTCGTCCGTCCAGCCAGTTAAAACAAACCCAATTTTAAGATCTATATGTATAGTGTTGTTAGTACTATGTATGATGCAAAATATGGCGTTTTTTTTTAGTTATATACTAACAGGTTTCTTTCAGAAGAGTTTACTTGAACAGTAACTTTGTCTCATCGAACTTTGACGTCATGATAAGTTTTCAGATAATTTTTTTCGTATTTGAGAGTAAAACATTCAAGTTACCGCGATGAAAATAGGCCTATTCGAAGAGCAATTTTAACAACCTGTCATTTAGCGTTAATCTCGCTTTATCGGTGCCTTCAAGAGCGTCTAAATGCCGGTTGTATCCACGTTTCAACTTAGGCTTTGTATTCCACCGTTTGCACAAGGTCATCTGAGAGAGAGTTCAAGTAGGTTTCAGTAGCTCTTGGCTCCATGCAGTGCTTCTACTTCTCACTTACAGAATTTTCTCCAATAAAGACAGTTTCCCTTTTTTTCCCTGTGCAAAATATTTCCTCTCTTTACTTCCCTTATTTAAATTCCTTTCATTATTCTGTGCGCGGCGGTATCTTGAGTCCTACAAGTATCTTCTAAACGGCTACTTTTTCCTGGAGGTGGCGGCTTTAATCGACGGCCGCCATTGTTTTTGTAACCATCTTGGATATCAACAAGGCACTCTGCTATCAAAAACATACAATCGATTATCAATGGTCTTTCTGCGGAGAACTCAAGAAAGGCCGCGGACATAATACTCCGCTAATTTTTAATATTTCGTGCTAAAAAAAAAATCATGTGGTCGTTTTAGTAGAACAGGAGCGCCACCTATTCACGCAAGTTGAAAATAAAATTCAAAGGTCTAAATAATTTTGCTAGAATTAGTCCTGCCGTTCCTGGTAAAAGTGATGTGCATGGATGGACCTGTAAAAATTAGAACTCCCACAATTTTCGTGATTTTAGCCATAATAAACCAGCAACAGACAAGAAATAAACACTAACAAAATTGTAAATTGGGATTTGGTAAGGGTTTAAAATGTTAACACCCGTTTGTTGGAGTAGACGTTTCGAAATGTTTGGTCTGGATGGAGAGAAGATCGTGAGTCACTAGAGAAAATTGCAACTTGCAAATAAAACACAGATTTTTCCCCATTTAATCCATTTTTCCCTGATCAATTTTTTTTCCCTTTGAAGAGCATTTTTCCCCTAAAAAAGGGAAAATTCCCTTTAAGTGGAAGAACTGACTCCATGCCAGTTGATTTAACATCGCCAAAATCTAACTTCACCACAGGAATGCGAAGTGGCTTTAACTTCCTGGCCTTGAGAGAACTGGCACAGAGTCGGGGAAGCACGACACGCAATTTCTACTTCAGTCGGCCTTGGCTCGACAGCCAAAATGCCTTCGTAGTTTTAAATTCGTTTAAACCCCTGGTCTTGTGAATTGATACATGCTGGGAGTATACGCAGTAAAAGGGATATTTTTCAAACTTATTCACTAGGCAAAAACCAACACAGCGTAATTTTTAACGCAGGTGTTCCGTAAAAGTAAATCGGACACTAGTTCGTCAACTGGCCGCATGGAGTCAGGACTCTATGTGAACGGTAGAACAAATGGTAAAATTGCATTGGACATCCTTCTTCATGCCTCTCGCTCCTGGCACCATAAATCCAGAGGATAGACGTACAAACACACACGCATGCACCCCATGCGTTTTTAATGATGTAAATACTCTCATCTCCTATTACGTAATGAACTGAGCGGAGACGCATTTTTAAAACTATTTTTAAGTTTGTTTGCAAATGGCCGAGCCAACGTCGGCAAAACTCGACCAGGGTACGAACGCCTTCCGTGCCACGAGGGCAGTGAGCCAATCACAGCCGAGAAAGGTCCGCAGCCAGACCACCGTCAAACATCTGGCGGCAGGGGCGTCGTGCCATCGGGGCACGGGGGGCTGGGGGCACGTCCCTCCCCCCCACCCTCATCCCAATTTCCCTAAAATAAAGACGATTTTGGCGGCCGGCCCTCTAGAACCAGCCCTCCCTTTTAAAAAGTGTCAAATTTGGGTCTTCCTTGTCTCAAAGTCGTTAAAATTGCTGAAGATGCGTGAGCTTCCAAGGCTCCGCTGGGGCAGCTTACACCGCTCCCCCAGACCCCTAGCTGAAAAAGGTTGTGTCCCCCCCCCCCCATATTTTAGTTGCACGACGCCCCTGCTAGCGGCGAGTGGGTAAAATTCTATCGTAATGACTTTTTAAAATCGTGTGTAGAGCAGTATTTATTTGGGAACTGACCAATGAATTGGGAATGGTCATGTCAGAAGAGGCAAGTTCTGGCCATTTCTTTTAGATTCTTTTCTACCGGGAAATAAGTCATTTTTTAAAATTTTTGTTTAAGAATTCCTCTCCACCCCGTCACTTTATTTATTTGAGTTCCATCTATTTTAGGATCCCGGGTTCCAGCAGTGTTGGGGTAAATTTAAATCCAGGATAGGTTCGTGGGTAAGATTAAATCCGGGCTACGAACCTGCAGCCGAATTGTTAGAGGCTTGGCCTTAAAGTCAGGGGAATATGAGATCAATTCGTGTTTACCACCTTCTATAGAGGATTTTAAAAAAGAGGACCCTTCTGAGCGTACGTCTGCAGTTGAAATTGTTAAATTTGTGCCTATATTACTCTAGAGAGTAAGGGATGGTTCAGACAGCTCGACCGAGACAATGAACGAAACCGAACAGCAGTCTTGAAAATATCTCGTCACATTGCCACGACAGATTATAATTTTAATAATACAATAAAATACTTGATTGCCAAAAAAAAAGGCAAACTGGCAAGGCAAGGGTCCGGGGGACCTCTAACAACCATCACCAATGAAAAGAAGAAGGCTAGTGATGTCATTCATGGAACTCCGGCCGTCGAAGGAAGGCCTAGAAACACTGTTTATTTACTAATCTTCTAAAAGTATTCAGTAAACAAGGATGCAAACCTATTTACTTTGCTTTTTGGGTTTAAATCGGACTGCATTAACGCCATATCAGTATGGCTTACCGGTAGGGGCTTCGGCCTTCGATTTTAAAGGTCGTGGGTTCAATTCCCCGCTAAGGCAGTCTGACATTTAAGTCCAAAAGGAAACTGAAATCGGTTTTCATCCGTATTTGTTTAACACTTATTGGGCCCGTTTGACTTTCTGTCCTGTTTAATCTCTTCTAAAAGCATGTTCAGATAAGGTGGAGACTGCATCTTCACTAAGCGAGTTCCATTCAGGAATAACCCTGTTGCAGAAGAAAAATATCCTATAATTTTTCTCCTACCGAGGAATCATCAATTTAAAAGAACGGCCTGGAGTAGTTGGCTTAGTTCTCAACTCGAAAAAATGAAAACATGGTGGTAACAAATTGTGCAGAATTTTGTACATTCGAACAAGAGCCGCCTGCAATCTGGCAGTTCCAGTCACAATCCCATGCCTCGATATTAATTAACCCAGCTAGAAAGCATACACAAAACTAGCCTCTGGCATACCGACCTTCAACTGTGTTCCTATGCTTTATTCCAGAAATTATGTCACCAGCTAATGCATCATCGTTTTTTTTTAGCTGAGTTCTGTAATAATTGCGGTGCAGAGAAGTTCGTGAAAGCAAACTCATCCTTTGCCAACGTCTTGGCTTTCTCCTATCGTATTCGTAGCGATTTGTCAGCCAATGGTTGGTGAGTTGGTGACGTCAGCCCACTTGCGAAAAATACGAAATCTTGCGAATCGCTACAGCTGACTATGACCGACATAACTACCTGTGGTTAGCTGTCATAACGATGGTCAGTCATAGATACCGTTGCAGTCTGTATGGGCTATAAGAAGCTATACGCCGATTAGAAATTTAAGTGATAAATATCCGTGAGAAATCTGCGACTAACCAGCGATAATTGTTCGTTTGCGACAAAGGAGCAGTCCAATGTAGAGGGGCAGGGAAATTTCACAGGCGTGTACTGCTGCGTTTAGAGCTGGGTCCCACACAAGCTTCGAAGAGGTAAAACGCAATATCTAGCCAACTTTCTAATCTGTGATTCCCCTATCCCGAGACATTGGACTGGTCCGTTTCGAGCAGGGTCCTACATAGGCTTCGAAGAGGTAAGTGGAATATCTAGTAAATTTTCTAAGCCATGGTAGAGACCTCAGCTTGGGAGATTTGATGCCATTTTATCTCTTACATCAGGGTGGATTGATTTAAATTAGCAGATTTGAATCGGCAATTTAAATCAAATAATTTTTTATTAATATTATTATTACTTCGATTTAAATCACTACTTAAATCAATCACTGGTTCAAATCAAGTGATTTTTATTAATAATAATCAAGATTTAAATCAATAATTTTAACCTTCGTTTAAATATTTCAATTATTTACAACCTGTAACATTTATAAATAAATATTATATTCGTTGCTGGAGCAACAGGATTAACAAGGGCTGAATAGCCACTAACTGTCAGCCTACAAAGGATAAGGAGCCTGACCAGATTAGGTCAATTGCCATAAAAAGTTGATGCAATATCCGGTTTGTGTTGAAGTTTTTCTTACGATCAGTGTCGCCGAACAGCGGCTTATAGCGACAACCTCGTCTGCTGGTGTGGAGAGGTTGTTTTTAGCATTTGGTTACTTTCACACAAAAATATGCAATCACCCGGGAACAGTCCGGCTGGAAAACTTTATTTTTGCTGAAAGTACTGAACAAAAAAAAACAAAGCAGTCACACGTCAGTGACTTCTGAAGACTAATCACTCCTCAACATGAAGTTTAAGCAATTGTATTTGCCAGTATCTCGTCTTATGGCCTACTGTATATTTAAATATGTATCATCCGTAATGTTTATTAAAACTGAGACCATAGTATTCGAAATCAAATACCAAAATTTGGCAAAAAATTATAAATTGATTTTCTTGGCATAATCTCTGTAAACATGCACCTAATTTATATCCATGAATAACCACAGAAAAACATGGGTGAAAAATACTGATTTAAATTTTTTTAAATCTGATTTTTTTGAAAAAATTACGATTTTTATCCACCCCGGCTCGCACGCGAATCGTACAATCGAGGAAGGAAGATGGTGGACCTGACCAAACTAATTCAGATTTACCACAAGGAATGTAAAACATAGTTTACACATTAGCATCCTAGAACAGTTTCGAAATCTTACCTAAGATGGTGACTTTCTCCTGACATAGTGCATTTGAAGTACACGTATCTCGGTGCTTTAAGAATCAGAAGTTTGTCACAGTTCCTTGGTGTTCCATAATTTCTATGTTAAAATAGGTACCGAGCTTTATTTCGATTTTATAAGCAGTTTGAAAGTAATGGTCAGTTTTTTTTAACAGATCATGTGATATTCAAACCAAAGCCTTGCTAGAAACTGGTGAAATTTGTTGAATTGTTTTCGTTTCCGTAGTATTTATGGTCCAGTACAGAGCAGAAATATATGTGAAAAATCGACTACTGTGTGCGTGGTGTATCTTGAGTCCTGCAAGTATTTTGTGAGCGACTACTTCTTCCTGCATGGGATGGCTTTAATCGATGGCCGCCATTGTTTTTGTAACCATCTTGGATATCAACAAGGCACTCTGCTACTGAAAACGTACAATCGATTATCTGTGTTCGTTCTGCTGAGAACTCAAGATAGGCCGCGGACACTATAGGTATATCCTGCTAATTCACAAACTAAGTGTGGTCTTTCTTCTTTAGTGTACAAGATAGTTACGACGAAATTTGTTCTTCACGATATATCAACCTTCGTTTTCGAGGGACGGAAAACCGATGATCCATTTTTAATCGAATTCATACGCGTCAAACTAATGCACCCACCAAAACAACCGAAGCCTTACAACCTACTCGTTCCAAATGAAAAAGATTTCTCGAAACACGGTCAAGGAAAAGAATTGAAGAAAATCTTTGGCAATAAGGTAGGAGGCCTATTATTTATTAGGGTTACTTTCTTTTATCTCATGGAAATCCCGAATCCGTATAGTTTTTACATGCGGATTGAAATCGCTAAACAATAACAGAAATGTGTTGGCAGTAAAACTGCAAACGGGTGTCGAAGAGGTAGTTGAGATGCACAAAATAAGCAAGGATGCTAATACAAAATTAAAAAAAAAAATCGGCAATTTTCGGCAATTCAAGAAATATCTGAAAGTTATTTTCATAAATAAATTACATTCAAATTATAACTCTTTTACCCTTGTAGCTAGCTATACAGCATGCTTAAAATGGCCAGGAAGGCTTGCATTACAACTACTAAATAGTGATGATACCACAGTTGTTTATGGTAACAATTTTTAGGTACTCCGTGAAAAACATGAATGTGAGCTTTTGGAGAAAATATTTTTTTTTCCCAATGTCGTGTTGACATCCTTGGCTGTTTTGTGAGTCTCACTGTGTCGATATCTTATACTTTTGTAATACTATCTTCAAAACAAAATGAAAAATTTCAAAAAATGTGAAATCAATTCCGGGAGACAACTCGGCCTTTTCTTATGTGCAATGAAAGTATGTATACTTTGATGGTGTCAGCAATATATATAATAAACAAGAACTGAATCGAGTAACTGATTTTAACAACTTTTCGAAAAACTATTTGCGATTTTGACATCGGCAACTTTACTTAATAAAACCGCATACCGCGTGAATTATCATTAGCTATGGCTTCCATAAAGATAAGTGGTTCAGAAATGAAAAATTCCACACAAATTTAACAATACATATTATAAAGGCAATAAAGAATTGTAACTCCTTTTCAAAACTAAAAGAGTACGTATTCAAATCAATTTTCTTTAATATGCGATATGAGAACCCTATTTGACATGGTGGAAAACGTAAGATAAAATTTTAAGCCGAAGTTGCACAAGTGGTGTGAAAACATAACCAATAATATAGTGCAGCTGCAGTTAGTGTTAATACAATATCGTGGTATATTCCACCCCCCCCCCCCCTACAATTTTGAAAGATATTGCGATATTATGCTGTATCGTGATGTACAAAAGGGAGCAAAAGTTTGGTCTGCTAACAATGATCAAATACAACAGTTAAGAATTATGGTATTGTTATGTTCAATTCAATGCAATGGAACACAACAATACCACAAATATTGTTTGATGGTTGTATTTGATTATTGTAAGCAGACCAAACTGTTTGCTCTTCTCTGTACATCTCCTGATATATTTTAATCGTAATTTTCGGTAATTTTCATTCTTGCTCGTGCATCTTTGTGGCGATCGTCATCGGGCTTATCACCCAATTTCACGATCTCAGTCCTCCTTTAACAAAGGAACACGATGATATTGCAACAATAGTTTAGGACTGAGATGCAAAAGGAGGAGTGATATCGGATATCACGCCTGCTTATGAATTTAAGAACATCACGCTTGCTCCAGATGTTAAAAAGGACCTTACAGTCTCGATTAAAATTAAGAACAGCACCGTGAAGCGCTTGTTTTCTTAAGCAAGAAAAAATTCTTTCGTTTTGTTATTTACTTTTTCTTGTAGCACGAAAACATAATGACACTAAACTGTAAAGGTATTTACGATTCAGTACCGTGGAAACTCAACGCCGAATATAGCGTCTTCAAACAACTTCTAAAAAGAAATTAGGAGAGGTGATCTGAAGGGGCTGCTTGTCATTGAGTTTCCGCGGTATGAACGATTATGGGGCACTTAGGAATCGAATTACAATCAATAAACAAGAGCACAGAACCCTTCACTAAGCAAGGAATAACAATGCTGTCAACAATGACATCTTTGTCGCATTGTCGACCTTTTTCAGCAAAAAAACGTCAGCACGATTCATTCTTTGTCGTGTGCGTGCTATACTATTGTTGTCGGACTGAGATCGTGAAATTGGGTGATAAATAGGTTATCAGCCACTTTCCTCTGAGAGATACAACAATGGCTCGGCCCTGCGGGCCTCGACATTGTTATATCTCTCTCCTCGGAAAGGTGGCTGATAACCTGCACTAAGAGTTGGGGGGGGGGGCCAATGTGTGTTATTTTACTTTTTGCAACCTAACTGTGTTAACTTGCTACTTATTCTCGTCTCCCACTTATTCCCCTCGCATGGTTAAGGACAAGGCTTGTAGTGTTACCTGCTGAAGGATCAAAAACAGTAACATCCACCAACCTGAAAAATTAATTATGCTTAAGATACGTGTTTAATGGAAAAAAAACAAATATTACAAAAATCCAGTTTTCTACCTATTTCAAATTTAGAAAACTTCGACTACTCCTGAACCCCAATTGGGGTTCACCCAATGCACCAGGTTAGGTAACTACCCTACCCCATTCCTACAGCACAATCCTATGGGTCCAAAAGCTGCTTAGTTACAGAGGCCAGCAGTGTGGTCCTTGCCTTAAGTATTAAAATACTATATGCAAATTGATAGTATTTAAACTAGAGTGTATTTAAATTTCAACATTTGGCACAATTTGGTTTAGTTCTGAATTTAAAATTTCCTTTACGCTAACATGACTGGATTCGATCTCATGAGTTCCATATTCAATATTCCATAATACTCATAACGATGCGTGCTTAACACTGTGTTTCATCTGCAGATGATTACTAATTCAAATACGAAGCTGAAGACTAGAATGTAGAAGCAGCAGTGAATTTTTTGTAGAAGTCTGCATGTTCAACGTAAACGAATTTACTAACTCGTGTCTTTACTGATCAAGCCAATTCGTGTCAGTGGATCGTTTCAGGCTAATTGGTCCATCCGGTCAGTGTCTTGCAATTCGTTGAGTCACTAGACCAGGAGTGATAGAAGTCACGAGTAATTTGAAATAGGACTCCATCCCCGACTCTTGGTAGACGTTTTCGGTCGTGTCAGTCACATCCCTGAAATCGTTCCAGTGAATACCGCACACTGTGCTACAATTACTCCACATTAATAGCAAAAACCATTGTGCTGTTCCTTTCGCATCATATTGGTTACCGCACACTGTGCTACAATAACTCCACATTAACAGTAAGTAACAAATACCATTGTGCTTTTCCTTACGTGTCATGTTGGTTACAATGGGTTATCGAATGACGAAATTTCAGTGAAAGAAGTAAAGCTTTAACTTCTGCAGTGACTGCAGTTACTCTGGACTCTCCACCATCCCCCTTTTGG
>JAHWFP010174271.1:89707-100004 GCA_023313725.1 Lithobius niger | reverse complement strand
GCCATAATGATCCCGCATTAAGATTAATACGTGGGAACGATGACGTCCGTTTTGTTACTTTACTTTCATCAGTTGTAAAGTGGCGATAGCTTGCTTAAGAACGTGTCATAATGATCCCCCATTAAGATCAATACGTGGGAACGATGACGTCCGTCTTGTTACTTTACTTTCATCAGTTGTGAAGTGGTGATAGTTTGCTTAAGAACGTGTCATAATGATCCCGCATTAAGATCAATACGTGGGAACGATGACGTCCGTCTTGTTACTTTACTTTCATCAGTTGTGAAGTGGTGATAGCTTGCTTGAACGTGTTATAATGATCCAGCGTTAAGATCTATACGTGGGAACGATGACGTCCGTCTTGTTACTTTACTTTCATCAGTTGTGAAGTGGTGATAGTTTGCTTAAGAACGTGTCATAATGATCCTGCATTAAGTTCAATACGTGGGAACGATGACGTCCGTCTTGTTACTTTGCTTTCATCAGTTGTAAAGTGGCGATAGCTTCCTTAAGAACGTGTCATAATGATCCCGCGTTAAGATCAATACGTGGGAACGATGACGTCCGTCTTGATACTTTACTTTCAGCAGTTGTAACGTGGCGATAGTGTACTTTAGAAAGTATCACACTTAATTCCACATGTAAGTGTGTCATTTAATACCTATATTGCGTGGTCATTTACGTAGAGAGATGACAAAAAGTTAGTGCCATGTATTATTAAGGTCGTGATGGCATTTTAATACGTGAACATACTTTTGCTAAGAAAAGTTCATTTCTGTTAGGCGACAAAAAGACACACTGGCTTTATCTCTGTGCGAAAATTATCTTCTACACAACAATGTGTAAATGAATACTTAATTCGACACAGGTAAATTGTCGACTTTTGAATCGTAATTACCTATACTAGATACTTCATCACCTTTGATACTGTTGTTTACTCCAGGGAGCCAGTACGGAGAACAACACGCCCACATGAATCCCAATGTTGTTTACAAGATTGGAACTATGACTGGGACGAAAATATCCTTCATTAAGCGCTTATTCAAGACCAGAACCAGCGTTCTTCATCAAGAAATACTGGGCCAGAAACAATAGTAGAGCACGCTACTTGAAGATCGTAATGAACAACATCACTCTAGTAAGAAACTATTGA
The DNA here is from genome assembly GCA_023313725.1 of Lithobius niger. NCBI lineage: Eukaryota > Metazoa > Arthropoda > Chilopoda > Lithobiomorpha > Lithobiidae > Lithobius > Lithobius niger. Next base: position 98,851 of record JAHWFP010174271.1, on the reverse strand, counting down.
CGCAGCATAACAGCATAAGACCATAACTTACTGTGTTAAAAAAAAAAACTATTACACGTACACCACGTGTAAGCCAAACACAAAAGACAAGGAACCAAAGCATCTAGGTTCCCATATATATCGCATATTCTCTCGACTGTTAAAACTGTAAATTTACGGTACAAAGTGCTGGTAATTTCCATTCTTTTAAGCGTAACCTTCGAATACATTGCACTGACTAACGAGTAGATAAGTGAACATATGTCTCAAATGTAATGACAGAGGACATATGACACCGTGGTGTACAAAGCCAATACTCCTCATTCAGATGAAATTTAGACTTAGAACAATCTGCTGACCATTTTACGATTTAAAAAAATGGAAACAAATTACCAGTTATTTGTATGTCAAATTTAGGAAAATTTGAAGTGTGGCAGCATACCAAAAATAAATATTCGACGAGAGCCAGACTTGAACCGGCATTATAACCGTCTAAAGGCCATGCCACACCACACCGTTTGGTCCGGCATGTCCGTCGTCCGATACCTCAAATGTAGCCTGCGGGCACAACGCAGAGCCTCCGTTGCGTCTCCGACTCGTTTCGAAATATTTCATTTTCCTCCGGTTGACGGACCGGTGGAGTTGTCCGTCAGCCAATCAAAATGCTTTGCGCCACACGTGTCATTCTCTCGGCGCTGGAGACAAAGATGGTGGCTCCACACCCGACCATCGAAAACTACCGAAAATTGAAAAGAATAATTCTAAAATTAAGTGTACATAACCAGTAGTAATACAAGCACTCGCCCAAATTGGTTTTAGTGGCGTGAATGACCCCAATTCAATGCGTACCTACAGTTTTGCATTCGGACGATTACATTCCTTTTACTTGGGGGAGGTGGGAATAAAGGGGTCAGAAAGCGTTCTCGGCGGACAGGTGTGGCAGTGTTCTCCGTTTTTCAGCGTTGCTTTGCCGGAGACGGAGCCGGACAACGGAGACGGTGACGTTGTGGTGTGTACGGTCCTTTAGATCTACAAGCCAACACGTTTATAGACTGAGCTATCATCTCACAAAAGTATGGACTTTTTAACTTCCTCATGAAATGGATGTATTTTTGTTGTAAAAAAATTCACCGAGTTGGGCGTGCTTCCCGTCACACACTAGAAAAGAGTGTGAATACTACAACGCTGCATGGCTGAAGGAAATGATGTTGAAGGAAGACAAGAAAGGATTCTTAAGCTGCGTTTATTAGACAGATATGACTTTAACCCTAGTGATGGAGTTGATGGTTCAGAGCAATGCTCTAGAGTTTGCCTAGCCTGAGGGCGCAGTGCTGGTAAGATGCTGCTACAGCTGGAGACCCAGAAGTGAAGAATGAGCAGAGTGCAGCGCCTTTTATACGCTTGGATATTTCTCACACTGCAATATTACCCATAGTGCCATACCACCCATGATTTTATGGGGTTCCTTGAACTATCTCAGCTGTGGCAACTTGTAATGAGCATCATGCTGCCCTCTGGTGTGAGGTCATGGCAACAAGACCCTGATCAACATCCATGCTTACAGTAAAGCTGCAAATACAATGTGAATAATGTAGTAGAGTGTAATAGATAATGTACAATATGATACACACGTCGTAGCAACCATATAATGACTGCCATGCCAAGGTTAGTTAGCGACACTAGGATCCTAACGTGAAAGCAATTATAAACACAGTTGCAATACTATCAAACATTCCTCTTTTCCAACAGAAATAGTTATAAACTCCTGATGGGTTCTGATAATGCAGAGAAGTCCAACATTGAAATTGATTTGCTATTAGCCTACGGATTTACGAGCTGTCACTTAGGCGGCTAAAGGTTAATTACGTGGTTCTCAGGGGTCGAAAAAAGACGAGAGTGTACGTTTTTTTTTTTAGTTATATTCGCGATTTTTCAGATGTAGGAGGTGGCTTTTTTTTTAACCAAAAAAAAATATATTAGCCTATATTTTGCTGTGGAGCACAACATTTACATTGTAATTCCAACTTCAACCACGTTCAAAGTGTAAATCTTTCACATTGGATAAAAGTCTTTCTTTAGAGCCAAGTTTTTAGTTGTGGTGACATGCCTCTGAACGACCCTTAGATTCATTTCGAGGCGATGGTTGGAGTGGAGCTCTGGCTGATATGGCTATTGGCTCCAGGAGGTTTGGTGAAAGCTCTGATGCGTGATCGGAATTTATTATTTTTAGAAAATATGATAAAAAATTCGTTTCATGCGTAAAAAAAAACAAAAAAACATTTTACGTCTAGAGACCCACTTAATTAACTTTTACGCGTTATTCAAGTATATTTTATATTTTTTATTATCAACAAAGTAATTGCACAAGATTGGTTTAATACAGCACACTCAAACGCTGGTCTTTTGTCATTCTTTCAGTAAAGAAACCTAAATAAATTTTACTCATTTAAAAAAGAAACATGAATATCATTTCTTCCAATTTGTTTGTTTATTCAGAGGCTGCCTTTGCTTTATTTCATAATCTGTGATCCTGCATTGGTATTTTTTCATCGCTTTTACACTGACAGATATTTATGCAGCTCATAGACTGCTATAGTCTGTTCCACATTATGTTTGCAGGAAACTGACTGCATGACACCACATTTCCTTGCACTATGAGTGGGAAAACATACAAATATCACGCTTGTAGACTTTACACAGTTACTGTTAAAAGTCTACGAGTGGGATAGTTGCGTGTTTTTCCACTCTTAGTGGAAGGAAACGTGGCGTCATGTCATACAGTCAGTTTCCTGCAAACTTAGTGTGAAACAAGCTGTAGCACCCGAAATGATAATGAGCAAACGAATTATAACAATAGTCTTAAACAATGATGGGTTTAAAAAATGGGTATAACCCGGACAATTACACATTTCAAACCTGAATTTTAAGTACACCCACGAATTAAATGATGGTGGAGGAGAATGCAAAGAAACTATTTTATTACCCCTGCAAAATGATGTACCAAATGGAATGTTTGAATGATGAAGCATTAAACAGTTTTGAACAGCAAGTGTCTCTACGGCTATAATAATCATCAGAAACTCCGATGCAAGGCACTAATGTACCCAAAAACAAATACATAACTATAAAATTAGCACACGCTAACACTCACACACGTGTCTGTCCACATTCGAAACAAGTGCCATGTTGTACACAAGAATTTAGTTCTGGCTTATCAGAGTTCCTTGTAAACAATTAGTGAGCATTGAACAAAATTACTTTTTTTTCATAACACACCAATTATTTTGCGTACTGACATATATAAGCTAGACGAATTTCACAAGAAGAGGTAAGCCAATCCTTCTCTGCGTTTGCACTTATGCAGACTTTACCTGGAGAGTTGAGCTCATGCACAAATTTGTGAATGCGCTTCATCGTAAAGCGACCCCCGTCGGCCCAGCGAAGATCCAAATTGATGGCCTTGTTATTTCTATAGATAGTGCCTCTCAGTCCGATCCAAACTTCATCGTTTGCGTACATGCTGTTGAGTTGGTCCAATCTTTTTTGATCGTTTACAACAACGAGGTTTCCATTCTTGAACTTTTTGCACTCCTTGGCCGCCTCGTCATACGTCAACTTGTCGAAACTGTACTCGAGTTCTATAAATCAAAAGTGAGAAAACAAATTAGTGGGTTCGTTCGTAGAGTTCGCAGACATTTTTTATTAGATTGTAATTTTTTATCTTTAGATCGGCATAGAGCAAATAAAATAACGCCACATTCCCTAAGGAGCTCTCAGTAGTTTAGCTAGCTGCAAAGGGCACTGGAGGTAAAAACCAAAAAGTGCATGATTTTATGGATTTGTTGCCATCTGCAGCAATTTTCAGCAAATTGAATCTTTCTGCATTAAAGACTGGCCTTGTGAGGATACACAATACACTAATTTGTGAAAGAAAGATAAGAGAATTGCCCTGACTGGGACTCGAACCCAGGACTTCCCGCTGGCAAGGATTTGACCTCACGACCTTTAAGGCCAAAGACTGAAACTCTACCACTGAGCAAATAGCTATACGATGTGTTAGTATGATAGAGCTTCGCCCTTCAGATCACAAAGGTTGTAGGTTCATTTCCCCTATCAGCAGTCTGACATTTAAACCCAAAAGGCAATGGAAATAGGTTTGAAAGAAACGGAAATCGTTCGCCCTCTCGATCTGCGAAAAAAAAAAACTTTGTAAATACCTGTGGGCTCTGGTACTTGGTTGAAATGGTAATATACATATCCTGTCTTATTCTTCATCAAGTTCTTTCCATTCATAGAGTCGATAGGGAGGTATTTGGTAGCCCACATGATACATTCTTTGGACCCGAATGCAAAAGAATAGCAAGACTGGGTTTTGGAACATTCGATGGCACATAACGGAGCGTTTTTCTTCGCAATTTTTTTGAGGGGTGAAAATGTCGGCGCCATGTCAGATACGATCTTTTGACCCACGCCCGAATTTGCTTCACCAATTTGTGGTCCTAAAAGGATCTGCAGCGAAATAAGGGCAAGAACTTGTTTTACAGCCATTCTCACACTATCTTTCCTCCAGGGCGAATGGCACTGATATCTTTTAATATCGACAAGTTTGCATGATGTATGAATTTGTTGCCCGGGAGACCAACACGTACAAATGTCACAATGTAGGATTGCATAAGCTAGACAAAGCTGAAAGATTCCGTTTTCCGAGAAGTTGTTAATCTCAGTCGATACCTGTAGAGTGATCGAGCGGTAGGTAGCACGTATGAAACGAAACATTTACGAGAGTCAAAACGAAAACAAAATCATTAAATCGTTTAATGTAAGGGACCGGTCATTATCGCCAGGGGGCGGAGGGAATTGGGGGGGGGGGGTCATGAAGTTTTTGGACTCTGAGGGGGACGGGCCAAAATTTTGAAGGTCCCGATAAGAAGGGGAACCAAAAATAAACTGACCAACTGGAAGAAAAGGTCATTTTTGGGCCTCAAAAATGGCACTTTCAGCAGTCAAAATGTCTAAAAACTCCTTAGCTTCTGTGGAGCAAGCCACCCGGACCCCCCATGATGTGAGTGTTTACAAGGTTTCGAAGCTATTAGCACCATTACTGCGAGTATAGTTTTTGCAAAGAACATTGTAGAAAAACCTTGGCACCTGGTTTCTAGGCGTCATCTGTCTTTCAGGTGTTATGGATGTGGGCACAAGCAAATAGTGTGTTCATCATACGTTTTGTATGAATCTCGACAAAAAATGGGTGTAAGGAACATTTCATAGAACATTTTTAACCCAACATGTCTTTTCGTTAAAAACGAGACTCGTTTCTCTATAACTAATGGCAACTGTCGGTGTGGAGAGCTATTTACTTAATTTGGCTACTGCACTAATCTTGGATACAGGAATGATCTGCAGACAGTCTCAATAGGTATACGAAAAGCGCATTTTTTTTTTTGGTGGGGTGGGGGGGGGACACATTATTTTTGAGTCTTGAGTTGGGGGAGGGTCAAGATTTTTTGCAGGGTCTCGAAGGGGTGGATCATCGAAAATATGTGGTCACATTTTCATTTCCTCCAGCATCTCCCCTCCCCCCCCCCCCAGGCCATAAATAATAACTGGTCCCTAAGTTTGCCGAAATTTTGTATAGTCCACACGCACCACTAACCGATTCGAAAACTGGAAGATGCATTTCACCAATACTTGGCCTGTTATTTATGAAAACGTATTTCTTTCACAAAAAGACGAAAAATATATCGTACCGCACTCATCCAGCTTTGCAACCCCTATCCGAAGATCCATCGTGAGAAAGCATTGCCGAGTGGTCAGAGTGGTCGGCTCAAAGCCAGGTGGGCACGGGATCGAATCGAATATTTTGAATCCTAACCTTCCTCAGTTCAAAAAAAAAAACGGTACTCACCTCCTGGAATCAGTACCGCATCGCTTCACTAAGATGCTGCTGGCTATACACAGTGTGCAGTATCGTCAGCCTTAGGGGGCAAGGTGGCCTGATGGTCAGCATGTCCGTCTCATGTGCCAGAGATCCTGGGTTCGAGTCCAGTCTCAGCCACCCCTGGCATTTTCGGGAAGAGAAGGGCCCTGTGATGTCTCATGGTCATGATGCTTGTAGCATGTAAAAGATTCTAAGAATTTCTGATGGGATTTGCCCAGCAAACTTGTTCCTTTCTTCTTCTGGCGCTATGGCTAACGCTGAATGCTCGTCAAACAACAATAGTATCGCCAGCACTCAAAACTTCTGAAAGTCGATTCCTTAGAACTCAGTACATTAAAAGCAGACATTATCGTTATTTTTAAGATTAGACAATGTCTCCTTGATCAGTTTTTAGATGGTTGAGGGACAACAGTTTGAAATTGGTCATTCAGCCATCTAAACTGGATCGTAAATATTATTATTTGCTTTTACAAGGGTGGTCCCTGCTTATAATTCTTTGTGAGAGAACACTGTCTTTGAGAAGTAATCCTCATTTGAATGCTGTGAGGAATTCTTTCGCCTATAGGCAGATAGGATTATGGAACTCACTCCCAGAAGCTATTGTTACAGCCACGTTTATTACAGGTTTTAAGCACTTGGTTGGCAAACATTTTCATGGCGAAATGTTCTCATTTGATGACTGAAAATAGTATTTGATGAGATTTGATTTCTGTGGTTTGCACCTTTTGCTTGGATTTGGAGGTTTACATATTGATTATTTCTATAGGAGTATTTTGAGCTTGAACTAAAAATGAAATTATATGAAGACCTTCCCCCATCCTTAAAGATTAATGAAAGTTACTTTTTGCAGGTTTTCCATTCAAATATTTTTATACTAGACTAATGAACTTGCAGTATTTTTAAAACCGGAACCACTTACTGTTTTTTGGTACATGTTATATTATATAATTATTTTTTCTTTGTTTAGATATTGTATTTTTTTCTATTTGCATGCTATGCCGCATTCCTTTAAAAGGAAACTGGCATCTATGTTGAACAAATAAATAAATAAATAAGTCTGTTAACATTTTGAAGAGGGTATTGTACTTAGACGACTTGAATCCTTTTTAAAAAGTCCACATCATTGTATTTTAACTTAAGTATTTTGTTTTGTTGTAAATTGGACCAATGCAAGTCGACGTCTATCCTCCTCCAAAGAAAGCACTTCTGAATTGACTTTTATATTACATATTTACAGGGTGGTCATAAAGTCTTTACCTGATTACAAAAATTTATTAAACACAAACTATGCTAGGTACAAACACACGGTTTTCTGCAAAACGAAGCCCAAATCATACAGTTTTTTTCCCACTAGGTTAGTAGACTTCAACTTGTATTCCGTTTGTGGCCTGGAGCATATCAAGGAAATATCCAATTTCCCTCCTTGTATTGGCAAACATCATTTCTGTTACTGTCTCTATACAGCTGTTATCTTATCCTTTAGTGTTTCAATGTTAGCAACGGGTGTTTTGCATAAAAATGTGTATTTGGCTTGCTAAGTTTTTATTTTTTAGATAAACGGTTGTTAAAATTTCAATGAAAAATGAAATAAAAGCCGCCCGCTCGCATGGTCGATTTTGCTGAAAATCTCGTGTTAAACATGGTATTTTTTTTTAATTACTTACCCTAAGCAGATAAGTATGAAACACTGACTGAGGTGTGTGTGGAGGGGTGCTCGTAACACGTGCGCTCGTACCACGGAGCCAACGTATTACGATAATGTGGTTTTATATTCGGACAATCAAACTAGCATTGAGAGTTTAGTCGTATATCACAGGCATAACTTTTTTTATACATAATGAGCACTGTTGCATGGTCGAGGCCTGGCTTTTAAACGAAAAGAAAAGAACCCGTCTTTCGACGAAATATTTTCCTTTGGCATCTACAATTGAACGATGACGTTTGTTGCTGTACACTGATGTTCGTTACCAATAACTTAAGAGGAACTGATGGAAAAGGAACATATTGCCATGTGTCCTGATTAAGCAGCTGTGCTGCATAATTAAATATTGAATACGCACAAACAGTTGTTGAAAGACAATTAAATCACACTCGGATAGGCCTAATGTCATTGCTGTAAATTGATTGTTTGACCCTCAAATACGTGAAAAACCACTCTAAAACTGCTTATGACCTCAAAGTTCGATCAGGAAATCTTACCAGAAGGAAACTTGGATGTAAATAATAAATAGTAAATAAATGGTTTTGCTTCAACTGACTGGATACACAGAAAAGCAGATGTATAGGGTGTGAAAGGTTGTCAAATTTTCGAGTTTCAGTAGCAAGGAGATTCGTTGATAGAGTGAACGAGCGATTGCCACGTAAAAAAAACCTTTTCCATGCGTTTCTCGCTTTGCTCTCTCAATCTTTCATTTAGCACTACTCTCACCTTCGTAGAAGCTTCGGGTTACGAAAGTGAAAACAAACAAATAAACAAATCATATGTTTTGAAGGATGTAGTTGAAATTCAGGTGTGCTGAGGAATGTAACGAATGAATTGAATGTATCATACACGGCGACAGCCGTATATATATATGATTGAAGTCCTCTCTCCAGCCAAACTGAAACTATTAATTTCTCCGTTTCTATTCAATATATTTCGACCAAACTTGGCCAGATATAGTAGATAGCAACTTTTCCATACTTTACACCAACTTTTATGCAATTCCGTGCAAGAGTAAACGTAGGAAGCCACACGTAAATTTGAAAACTATTCACTTCTTGTTGTCGTTGTTCTTGTTCTTGGCTGACACGGTTTCCGGAAAAACTACTGTACCTACCTAACATCTGAAACATGATCTGAGCCAAAAATTTCCCTGGGCTTCAACCTTACAGGGACCACTTTTTCGATTGGTCCATCCATTCCGGAGTTACGGGAGCCTAAACGATCATTTTGATTGTTTTACATTGCTTTAACCATTGTATTTAGGGAACAATGCCACTCACCAAACTCCAGATTCATTCTTCGTGCACGTGTTATGTCTTTGCTAAAAAGTTGATTGTTGAACGGTAAAATGCGGCCTTGCAGTGTTGGAAACACCGGTTCTCGTCAGATCCCCGAAGTTAAGCAGCATTGGGCTGGATTGATACTTGGGTGGGTGACCGCCTGGGAATCTGGCTGTTGCAGACATAGGGCCTTACGGCTTCGGGCAGATGACCAGGAGTGGTTAACGCTCGTTAAATCCTTT
>JAHWFP010174271.1:74225-89697 GCA_023313725.1 Lithobius niger | reverse complement strand
CAGACATAGGGCCTTAGGGCTTCGGGCAGATGACCAGGAGTGGTTAACGCTCGTTAAACCCTTTTTTTTTTTGAAAGAATTAGTGTTTCAGCTAAACGCATATATTTTTAAACCAAACTAAGCTGCCTTGTTAATCGAAATTGGTAGCTAAATACGATAGAATTGCATATTTATTTCGCAGATGCAGGCTTTCAAAGCTGACTTGAATTGTTTCAAAGTGGCCCAACAATCGACAGCATGCATAAACCTTTGTTGCGCGACGCCATAGCCGTAAAAAAGGTACACGGATTGCAAACAAAAACGTCAGGTGTGCCGTAAAAAAGGGGTTATATGATTGAATTTTCACTTGTTAAAATGTACACGGATAAAAATTGATCATTTTCAATTGAAATAATCAAATGTACAATTGAGAAAATAGCATCTGTTTAAGTGCTGTTGTGCTTTACGAATCATATATTTAAAACGCAAAGCACAACAGCACTTAAACAGATGCAATTTTCTCAATAGTACATTTTATTATTTCAATTGAAAATGATCAATTTTTATCCGTGTATATTTTAACAAGTGAAAATTCAATCATATAACCCCTTCTTTACGGTACATCTGACGTTTTTGTTTTGTAATCGAAATAATCAGTAATCGATTTTGTGATGCACCGGAGATCGAGGAAATTATATAAAGCATGAATGAACGCCAATAGAGTGAGCGAAGTAGTTTAATGATGTCTAGTTTCATTAATTAAGCTTCTTTTTTTTTTATATTTTTGAATAGATCTTGGAAATGATATTAAAGAAAACGTCCCTTCTAGCTGATCAAGCGCTAATGATCAAGTTGTCGACGCGCCATTAAGTCTCAATCCCCCCCCCCCCGGCGGGGGGGGGGGCAGGTTAGGTTGTTTTAACAATGAGTCCTGCAACAATGCTGCTTGATTGTTGATTGTTTCTCTCATTGTTCCAGACACTTCTAGTCGATATTTCAGCACTATTCAAATTAACAAGCCTGCGGCTGAACTGAAGATAGACAAAAAATTTTTTTACACCAATTTACTAAATCAACACTGCTTTACTAATATAGGATGAAAAATTGTCTCAATTACCGATATTTGTAATTTGAGTATACTATGTGCACGTGCACAGCTTTTCACGTGCACAAGTTAAAATTAAAAAAATCTCGTAAAAAGTTGCTGTTCTGGTTCCTTGAGGCAACACATAAAAAATCGTGCCTGTAGGTAACTTGGAATTTTTTTTTAAAGTCTTATTATGTAGCGTTTATATTAATTTTCACACCACTGTACATACTGTGACAAAAAAAAGTCAAGGGGGTAATATTCGGGGATCTGAGAGGCCATGCTACAGGACCATCCCTCGCAATCCATCAGCCGGGGAAGGTTTCGTTGGGGAATCCGCGAATTCATAATCTCGAGTGAGGCCGCGCACTGTCTTGTTGAAAAAATCCATGGCTGACATTGAGCAACAGTGGTGCAGCAAAGAGCTCCAGCATATCGAAGTACACGTCTTTCTCGACTGTAGGCTCCATAAATTGCTGATATTTTTTGTGAAACCACACCATGCAGTGAGAGTTCTCCTGTAACGACGCCATTTTCATTTTTTTGGGCGATTACAGCGCCACCCTGACCTAGAGTCGATTGTAGCGTCCACCGCACCTATGGAAAAAACTTTATGAGTTAAGCTTCATTTTGAAGAAAACCGTATGTTTGTATCTAGCATAGTTTTTGTTTAATATTTTTTTGTAATCAGGTAAAGGCTTTATGACCACCCTGTATTGTTTGTCCATCATCAAGCTAATTTTGGCTAACGTTTTGGTTATTTTCATGAGAGAAACAGTAAGGTCGACCCTACATTAAAGCATGTCCTTTTCTAATGATTAGTGTTCTACCAATCGTGATGTTCACAAATTTTTCAATTATACGTTAGGTGAGGTGCCTGTATTCATTTTGAAGACTGTGCACTGGAAGTATAAATCCCTATGTAAAGGGCCGTAGGAAGCGGTACGGCTGGTGCGGCATTTGCTGTACCACTTTTCGGCACACAGTAAAGAATAAATCACAAGGTATACGGCAAAAGACGCAAACAATCTGCATTAAAGACTCCGTTAGTTGTTAGGATATAAGATAAATTAATCTGAGAACTAAATATTTCCTCTTGATTTAATTCGCTGAAAATTTTCCGTTTGTTCAGTAAATAAAATTCTCCTTGAGAAAGTGTTGGTTGAGAAGTCGCTTGCTGAAGGTCCGGGGATTTGAGGTGGAGGGGGGGGGGGGAGAACAGGGAGTTGGGGGGGGGGGGGGGAGAATTTTTTATTGAGACCCATACTGAAACGTCTTGGATACTTTCGTAGTAGTTCAGTCTTAGTTTATAGAGGGCGCCATGTGTTTTATGGGGAATTTCTACTCATTTTTTAGCCTAAAATTAAACGAAACTAAACAAAACTAGCTTGTATATAATTATTATTTACCTTAGCTTAGTTGTAATTTAGTTTACTTTAGATTTGGGCTGAAAAATGAGTAAAAATTACCATTTGGAACACGTGGCGCCCTCTGAAAACTCTAACGGAACTAATAGGGACGAATCTAACATGTTTCAATAGGAACTTTTTAGAATTACAAATTCTCTTCCCAAACCCTTTAAATTCTTGATACTACCTACAGTAAAAACTTCATTATTTTTATACAAAACTTGTTGTCACACGCTGCAATAAATTGGCTAACTATACATCATGATACAATGAATAAATGGCGGGTATTTAAAAAATATTTTTATTATCATAACAATTGTGTGATGGTACAACATTTTATTTTCAATACAACACACTCAACGCTGGCTTTTGGGCTTCCCTGTTGAACAATCCCGAAATACAAAAATAATTAATACCTTTCCCCAATTACTTACGAACTTCATTATAAAAGCTATAATCCAGAATTACGGTTTTTTTTTTATAATGCAATTACACCAATGTAGCATAATAGGCTGTGAATTTATCCAACATAATAAAGAAGCTAGACACCAAAAACGTACGGAGAAATTGGAAGCTTCCAGCTTCACAAATCAGCCTCGGAATGTGACCAGAGGTAAGAATGCCGCTCTAAACTCTGCCACTTTGATCACAATCTTTGATCTTCTGGATCTTCCTTTATTTAAAAAAAGAAGTAACTTACTAACCCATGTAAGTGTGACACAAAGAAACACCACTTAATGTGAAAAATGTTCAAAGCATTTGCACAAAAAGCATACTTGAAGGAAAATGAAAACGACAATACTTGTGAAAGACCATTTAAATGTAATCTACGTGACAAAGCCTTTGGTTGAATAGCACACTTGAAAACGTACTACGTGTATGTACTGGTGCAAAACCATTTATATAGGAAATGTGTCACAACTCATTTTTTGAAGTCGTTTACCTGAGGCAACTTGACTAAGAATTCATATATAATAAATAGATTCAGTTCTAGAATTCGACCATCTTCATGACTTGCTTTATAGCGGGTTTCTAATGAATAATTATTTTATGTTTGTGCTGCAAATTTGAAGCATTGCTATGACACCAAATTTTAAAGTGCTCCTTTAAACTTGTGCTAATTGCTTGTGAAGGCTGGAATTGTTGCGAGTATTTTGTATTGTATTGTATTCATAACCCACAGTTTATGGTGCATACTGGCACACGTACGACCGAGGAGTTTCCGTACAAGATGCATCTATCCAATTTTTGTTCGGCCATACTGCAACACAAGCTCTACCAAACTCATTTGGGTCTGCTGGTATAAATTTGTGGATGCGTTTATACGTAAAGCAACCACCGTCGGCCCAACGAAGATCGACTTCGACGGCTCTGCCATTAGCATCACGGGGAACAGCGTTATCGATAGTGCCGCTCATTCCGATCCAAACTTCCTCATTCTGAATCTTGCTGTCGAGGTCGTCCAATCTTTTTTGATCGTTTACAACAGCTAGGTTTCCATTCTTCAACTTTTGGCACTCCGCAGCAGCCTTGTCATACGTCAACTTGTCGGACCGGTATTCGAGTTCTACAAATCAAAAGAGTGAAAACAAATTAATGGATTCGTTTAGAGTTTGCAGACTTTTTTTTTTATTAGATTGTAAATTTTTCTATTAAGGTCGGCATAAACAGAAACAATAACGCGAAATTCCTTTAGGATCTCTCATCCGGGTCAAGTCATTTAGCAAGCTGCGAGGGACACTGGAGGTAAACAACAATGGCGATTTTAGACAAACCACAGCTGTGAGAGCCGGTCTCTTAGGCGTAAAAGTGCGCGATTTTTTTTTTGATTTGTTGTCAGTTGCTGAATTTTCAGTAAATTCAAGCTTTCTCTTTTTCCGATTTACAACCTTAAAATATGTTTCGCAGCGTGATGATTTAGCGCGGTTGCTTTTCGAAAAAGCTAGATAATTAGGAGAGCGCGTAAGTCGGAAAATATTGTTATAACCATTGTTAGTATTGTCGGCATCGTCTCTCATTGGACGGCCAAAGTTCGGACAATGAGAGAGTGGATACTGAAGTACGTGCTTAGACACACACTAGTGTATTTATCTAAACAAAGAAATGGTATTCACGTCCAATTCACGAAAAAAAAAAACCAGCTGTAAAAACAAATCAAAATAAACAAAGCCAAAAACTGGTAAAGAGGCCACCAAGTTGAGAGTGGTTCGGCCATTCAAAAGAGTGATATCAACACACAAAAACTAACTAACTAAAACAAATTACAACTAAACTAAAACCAAACCAAAAACCCCTAAGGAGGTGACTAAGTTGCTAATGGTTCGGCCTATAGGCAAAAGGTAGTAGCAAAGTGTTGAAAACCAGTTTCTTGTTGACGTGGCACTTTATTACACATCTGCACGGTAGTGGACTTGAGTCAATACACAATTTAAAAAAAAAGGAGGAATGATATATCCAAAACCAAAACTGGTAAAAGGGTCCGCCAAGTTCCGAATGGTTCGGCCTTTCAAAGGAGTGATATCAACAAACCAAAACATTCGCTAACTTAATCGCACCGAATAATACTTTGGACGTTAAATGAAAATTTGAAAATTGCTACCGGAAGTAGCAATGTTCTAGTTTTTATTTTACCTTCGAACTATTAAGCGGTGCGATTAACTTGGCGAATATTTTGGTGTGTTGATATCACTCCTTTGCAGGGTCAAACCATTCAGAACTTGGCGGCCCCTTTTGCCAGTTTTGGTTTTTCACATGATACAGATTACCTGAAGCACAATTTTTCCATTACCTTTGCTATTATTTTATTAGTCAATTTTTTATTATTTCGGCTTAAGAAATCCGCTTTACAAATACTGAGCGGCTAAAAAGTCGCCACTGTTTTTCACTTCCGTTTTATCCAGTGTACCTTGCAACTAGGTCAACGACTGGCTATAGATGCGAGCTCCGCAGTGAATATGGCGTTACAGCGTCTGCTCGATAGGGGAAAGTATCACAAACAAAAAGCACGGCTCCAGATCAACTTTAAAACGGTTTGTTTTTGGGTGCAGGCAAAAGCTTGAAAAAATTTAAAATAAAAAAAAATTAAATTAAAAGATAGCATTTTGTGAATACAAGATAAGCTAATCTGAGAAAGAAAAAAAACTGCCGTGACTGGAACTCGAACGCTGGACTCTCCACATACTAGTCCAGGCTCCGTGCATTGCGCTACTAGGACTAAGGGCACGTTCACGCAACTCGTTTTTGCATTCTCGTAGCTAGAAGCTAGAAATCACCTCAAATTCCAACATGGCGGTGGTTTTATGTTTGCCGCCTCGCAACGAAAACAGCAAATAACGTGTTTTCAGAAGCCTTTGGGAAAATTGTTTGTCATGAGGAATTCTTTATATTATTGGCACGGATTATAAGACTGCAAGTATTTACTCAAACGATGTCGGATTTAGCTAATCCATTTAGCGTTGTTACCGTGGCAATTTCACCTTTGCCATCGCGCTTGAGTTCTATCTGCGAGAATGCAAAGGTGAGTCGCAGCATAAACGCGCCCTAAAACATGTTACATGCTCCAGCCTAGCCTAGCAGCTTTTCAATCTTTCTCATAGCGTGGCGGCCAAGTGGCAGTTGCTGTTCCTCGTTGTATATATGTGTGGGCTGTAGAACACACCTGGGAACAGCAGCTACTAACTCGACTGTAGCTTGTAGTCGGAATCCGACCCAGTAGCACAGTGGATAAGCGTCTTATGTAGTAGGCGGGAAATCCTGGGTTTGAGTCCTGTTCGGACAGTTGTCTTTTCCTTCTTATTCAGATAGTGTAATTTGTACTCTCGCATGACCAGTCTTTAATATTTTCTTCGGTAACTCTTATAATGTGCTTTGTTCTTATTATTAAAAAAATTAAATAAAAAAAAATAAAAAATTTAAAGGTACGGCCGGCCTGCCTTATAACATGCCGCTAGCCTTATAACAGCCACGCGCAGATCGCCACCCGCGCTCGTTACCATCACCAAGGTCGGCTGGGGTGGTAGCTGCATTCCTTGCAGCAAAGAACGCAGCTGCTGTCTCGGTTGGCTTTGGGAATAGTATACGAAACAGCATCTAGTTAAAGATCGTGTCGTTACAAACCGGAATGATTTTCGTATTTTAACATCACAATTTACAATTTTTTAAGCTAGAATATTATAATTTTTCTTCGGCGATCTACTGGTATAAATAATTATAATTTTCTACCGGATTAGTTTTTAGATTTTTGATCTCATCGGAATTATTAGCAAACGATTAAAATTAGTAGATGCGCACACACAAATGAAACTTAAGGTTATTGTAGGCGCGCAAAGGATCATATACGTGTAGGATACAGTAAATATAGTTCGCCAGTATTCAACAGAAAATCTCGTAGACGCCACATTTTAAAAAGGATTTTTAGCAAGGGAAAGACTAACGGCAAGTAAATAGAAGTTTGGGGCCGTACTTGCTGTGGAGGATCGAGAAAAATGGCGCTGGGAGGAATGTCCTATTAAAATATTAACATAAAAAAAAATTCAAAGTTCAAAATTAAAAATATAAAATGCGCAAGAATTCAAGGATTCTAAATTTCGGTGTCCATCAGACACATCTTATAAAACCCCTGATTTTCGATAGGTGGACAGTAAGCATTTCATATTAGCCATATAAAAAATAATGTATGACCAGTGGTAGTGCTGTGGGGTTGGGGGGGGGGGGAAGGAGCAAAGTTAGCATTGCGTCCGTATCCAACCGACATATCCTTCCTTATTGTCCCTACTCCTGGACATCTACCTACATAATTAAAATGCTAGAGTGATTTCTTATCTATCTGCTGCACCGAAACCCCTACACGTGCATGACTGTTTTCACAAAACTTACCGCCAGTTTTTCGCTAAAGTAAAAACGGACACTCTTTCTAATACTGGATGCATGGAGTCGCCATTTTGTACCATGGTGGCATATGCAACAGAATTATCATGTCGGCTCCTCTTTTATGCTACTCCTGATCTTACAGTGAGCTTCCAGCCAAAAGATTGGAAGCACAAGAAACTAACCCCTTAAACTATTATTCTATATTTACAACGACACAAATCAGCCACGGATTTCCACGTTGTACCACGAATCTTCACCCAAAGATGGCGGCGCTCAATCTTCACCACGAATCCACTGTTCATTGCCCTTCGCGTATAACTACGAATATTACAAGGTCAGCTACGTTTTTATATACAACATACGTTAAATTTTAAGTGGTTTAATGTCTTTTTATCTTTTCCTTAGTTTCGCCTCTATTTTAAATTAAGCACCATTGAAATTAAGTATGGATTGCAGTGACGCCACACCAGTAACAAGGCTCGCCAGCAATTTTGCTCCATTTTTTTTTTTTAATTCCGTGGCAAGTGAGCTCTGATGCATTTCAGGATTTCGAAGATAAAATTCTGACCTCAAATATTTTTTTGGATATGTTTTTCTGTTTTCCATAAGATGTCTAAGCAATGTTGGTAAGGGAAATCTATCTATAAGGCGAGTAGCCCCAAGGACTACTTGAACAACACAAAACCATTTGTCACAGTTAAAGTTCTTTTAGTATGAAGAATGCAGAAACTAATTGCAAATGCTGGAAAACAAACACTGCCAATTTCATGCACTTTAAAACAACGTGGCCACTTTTCATTTCTCATTTCTATCATTTCTATCCTTTCTACATTATCAGCAAATCTCGCACGTGGTGGCAGCGCTGTCGTTGTTTGACACCCACCCAGCGTTAGCCATAGCACCAAAAGTAGAGGGACAATTTTGCTAGGTAAATTCCATCGGAAATTTCTAGGATCTTTTACATGCCACAATTGACATGAGCGTGATGGTTGCAGAGCTAGATACACGCGATCGTAAAGATTGATGTTGGATTCTTTCGCTTACTTTGGTGTTCTTCTGCAGTGTTCGGTTCGATGCCTACTAATGTATTGTAATATATCTCGCTCGGCATAGTATTTGTAATCTTCATTTAGCAAGGATTTGATCTCACAACCTTTGAGGCCAAAGACCGAAGCTTAACGCCATGTCAGTATGAGAGAGGTTCAACATTCAGTCACAAAGGTTGTAGGTTCATTTCCCGATCAGGCAGTCTGACAGTTGAATACAAAAGGAGACGGAAATAGGTTTAGTTAATGCTTTCAAATCAACGTTCGCTCTCACGACCTGCGAAAAAATAATTTGTAAATACCTGTGGGCTCTGGTACTTGGTTGAAGTGGTAATATACATATCCTGTCTTATTCTTCATCAAGTCCTTTCCATTCATAGAGTCGATAGGGAGGTATTTGGCATCCCACATGATACATTCTTTGAACCCGAATGCAAAAGAATAGCAAGACTGGGTTTTGACACATTCGATAGCACATAACGGAGCGTTCTTCTTCGCAACTGTTTTGAGGGGTGAAAATGTCGGCGCCATGTCAGAGACGATCTTTTGTCCCACTCCCGAATTTGTTTCACCAATTTGTGGTCCTAAAAGGATCAGCAACGAAATAAGGACAAGGGCGTGTCTTACAGCCATTCTTACCCTATATCTTTCCTCGAGAGCAAGTGGCATTGATATCATTTAATATCGACAAACTTGAATGATGTATGAATTTGTCGTCAGGGAAACCAATCCCAATGAGTGTCACAATGTAGGATTGCATATGCTGGACAAAGCTTAATGATTCCTTTTTCCGTGAAGTTATTAATCTCAGTCGATACCTGTAGAGTGATCGAGCGATAGACAGCTTGCAGGAAGCGAATCAGTCTCCAGAGTCAAACGAAAACAAAATCATTAAATCCTTTAATCTGAGTTTGCAGCAATTTTGTATAGTCCACACACACCTCTAAACGACTCAAAAACTGGAGGAGGCATTTCACCAAAATTTGGCTTGTTATTTCTGAAAGCGTCTTTCTTCCACATAAAGCCAAAAAATATATTCTAACGCACACAGCGAGCTTTTTGCAACCGTTATCCGAAGAGCCTTCGTGAGCAAGCATTGTCGAGTGGCTGGCTCAACGCCATGTGGGCACGGGATCGAATCCCACAGCCAACCAAAGTTTTCTAGGGATTTTCCGAGCGAAATTGTCCCTCTCCTTCTGGTTCCGTGGCTAAAGCTGGCTAAAGAATAATTGTGCAAAAAGAACTCACCTTCAGCTTTGAAATGTAAGGTGCTGGTTTTTAACGCGACTATGAGATGCCTTTAGTAACATATTGTAGTAGACATTGGATCTATTCTAACATATATGGACATCTCTCTCCCTCCTTCTGTTATTGAAGGGGCACTAATCCTCTGATCAACTTCACCCCCCCCCCCTCACTTACTAGGTTTCATTCTGATGCCAAACTGTCTAATAAGGTTCGAAATTAGGCCGGTTCATTTATACGAGTATAAGATTAGTAAACCAGCGATGACATAAGGCTAAAAGAAATTGATTTGTAAAAATGTAGTCAAATTTAAAAACGGTAGTAATTTATATTGAATGAGGCGCTGTTTGTTCGTCCAGTGACCAAGGCGAGTGAGGTATAATAATCAACCGAATTTGTATTTTGTTTGTCTGTGGATGTGTTTATCTGTTGGGAATTAATTAAGTACACATACATCGCTGTTGAATATATAAAGAAAAGAGGAAAACAACCAAGACATATTCATACACTACAAAGAATGTAATACAGTAAGCTACCTTAGTGCACTTACGTTTTGTCGAGTGGCGTGAACCGGATTCGAATTGGCAACCTAATCCATCCGCAGAGCACAGACAAAATTCCTTTATCGATATATCGATTCCTCCACCGGCTTTATCGATATCTCGGTGGAGGAGTGGGAACGACGATAAAGGCGTTATGTCAGTGGTCTGGGAGTGCACTGGCTTGCCAGTTCGAATCCGGGTCACGCCACCCCGGCGAAAAGTACTCTTGTGCACAGACAATTGTGGCATGTCGAAGATCTTAGGTTTTTGCTTGGATTTCTACCGTTAAATTGTCCCATTCACTGTCGCGGGGCAGATAACCCAGTCCGGTTTTGGCGCACCCTAAATGCAAAAACAAAACAAAAAATAATTCAGTTACATGGTCCATGCCGGTTGGGATTATTCTTATGGCATTTATAAAAACGATCGAAGTCCCCGTGATAGAGGTATATTTTGTCGGAACGGATTAGGCCTTGCCGTGAGCTGAATTGCAGACGAAGCTAAGACTGTCTCTGTGGAAGTGATTTCCTCGACTAAATTTCAGTATGGGTAATATTCTAGATGGCTACAAAGCCACCATTTAGAAAATTATGGCCACTTTCTTAAAATTGGCTTAGAACCTGACAAACTCTATTGTGGTTGTTGGCAACTTTAAACCATCCACTCTTGATTGAATAGGCCTACATTGGATTGTTTTGAATCGTATTCATCGGCAGTTCTTAAATTATATTGCAGTTCATGGTTTGTTTCGACTGGAATCATTGTAGTCGAAAAAACCATGCAGTCGACATAAACCTTTGCAGTCGACAAAAGTAGTGTATGTATTCCCTTTCTTTCTATTTAGCGTTATTCCGTTATACTCTCAAGTATCGCAATGGTTCGCTTTACGTTTTTACGTTTGGTTTAACACAAAACACATGCAACAGATTTAGTACTACGTACTTTTGCACCCACGGAATTCCGACTTACACCCTTGTAACTGATTTAGTACTACACACGTTTTGCCCATACTGAATGCTGATGGACACTTTTGTAACTGACAGATAGATTAATAATTTCAGTACTAGTCAGTAAAGGGCTTAATCGTTCTAGACCCACCACTATAACACCTTCGATAAAATTAATATTATTCAATACGCATTATTAACCGAGGGTACGGCGCCACTTCGACATGGAATGATGATTAAGCAATTTGTTTGTATCATTGGAGCGTAGGGGGGTGAATTGATAAATTTAGAAAATGAAAACCTTTTCATTTAACTGCCTGCAAATACATCAACTTTGCGTGAAAAATTCTAGATTTAACGATTTCTTCTTAGTTCATTCGTGTGGAAAGGTGTCATCTGTCCCTAGAGGAACTCAAACTCGATGTCAGATCAGTCTTGAAGAATTCTCTTCGTAGTCCACCAACACCATCAGGCATGAACTCAAGTTGAAAGATCGCTACAAAACAAATTACATGCGTAAGGGCGCGTTTATGCAGAGACACGCCTTTACATTCTCGCAGCTAGAACTTAATCGTAATGGCAAAATTGTCGTTGCCATGGTAACAGCGCTATCTGGATCAGCGAAATCCGACGTCGTTTGAGTAAATGCTTTAAGTCTTATAATCCGTGACAATAAGATAAAGAATTCCTCCTGACCAAATTTTCACAGTCGTTCCTGAACTCGCATTATTCAGTGTTTTCATTGTGAGTCGACATGGCTAAAACTGCCGCCATGTTGGAATTTCAGATGATTTCTAGCTTCTAGCTACGAAAATGCAAAGGCGAGTCGTTGCATAAACGCGCCCTAACAGTAGGGGAACACTAGCTGTAATTATTCAGGGAGTGGACAACTGAATTCAAGAATATCTTAAGTTCAATTGACCCCTTATTGCACAGCTAGGGGACTGTGCACAGAGTAATTCATATTTAGGCACTAAACTCAAGTTGCAGCTTGGTTTTAGTCCTAGCAGAGTCAAGATAGAGCAACACTTCGAGTTGACTCCCCAACACCAACTGGCTGCCTGCTGTCCTGGCACCTGTATTTATACTGGTAGTGAACAATAGATGTTGCCTCAGGCTATATGCTGAATGACGGTCTAGCAGGTGCAGTTGCGTTCCAACTGGTTCTACTTGGACAAGCGTTCTGCCTGGCTGTTGGCGCTCTTCCAATTACCGTGTTTAGGCGGCAATTAGTAGGGTGCACAAGCAACTCATGTAACGGCAAGGCACACCACGAGTGTTGGCTCGTATTGCGTCTTACTATACGTGAATATCACTTACATAGACCACTAGTAATTTACATAAGGTCGCAGTTCTCTCTCAAGCAGCTACAAAATGTCCGACTAGAACCCTCCCACCATTAACCTATCTCTTTCGATAGGTTCCTTAGGAAAAATATTTAATGAGGCTTGGTTGGCGTTTCGTTTTAATTGTGAGATAAACTCTTGGTTTGTGTTCGTCTTGACTATTGAACCTTGAAATTCCTTCCTAATCATGCTCCAAATGTGTACTACCAAATACGACAAAACTGTACGGCAACAGACGGCAATACGGCAACTGAGGATTGCTCTCTGATAAAGCAACGACCCGCAAATGTTATGCACACAAAAACGATTTAATTTTCGGCGTTAATTCCATGCCCGTTCACAATTTTAAAATGTAAAATACTAAAAAAGTCAGACAGCCAGGGCTGCTGGTGTGTTTAAGTCGCCATATTGTAATGACGGCGACCTAAGCACGTCAGCAGCCCTGGCTGTCTTGAGTTTATTTTTTTTTTAGTATTTTACCTTTTAAAATTGTGAACAGGCATGGAATTAATGCCGAAAATTAAATCGTTTTTGTGTGCATAACATTTGCGGGTCCTTGCTTTATCAGGGAGCAATCCTCAAACCAATCGACCTCACCTACAAATTAATATTTTTTCATCGAGAAAACTTTGACTAACCCCGCAAAAAAATGTTTTACATCTGCAGTCTAAACTTGCCATGCTTTTCATTTCAGCTAAGGAAAACCGGGAAAAAAAACGGTACTGACCATCTGGATCGCTTCACTAAAATGCTGCTGGGTTTGGAAAGTCTGCCGTATCGCCAGCACAAGGGGGCAAGGATGGTCTGATGGTTAGAATGACCGTCTCATGTGCCAGAGGTCTTGAGATCGAGTCCAGTCTCAGCCAACTCTGGTATTTTCGGGAAGAGAAGGGCCCTGTGATGTCTCATGCTCATGTTGATTGTGGCATGTAAAAGATCATAGGAATTTTTGATGGGATTTGCCTAACAAAACTGTTCCTCTCTTATTTTGGCGCTAAGGCTAACGCTGAGTGTGCATCAAACAACAACAGTATTGCCAGCACTGAAAACTTCTGAAAGTCCATTTCTAGAACTCTAGATTGAAAGCAGAAAATACCTTGGTTTTTAAGATTGTCTCCTTGCTCAGTTTTTAAATGGCTGAGGGACTAAAGTTTGAAATTGTTCCTTCAGCCATCTTATTATTTATTTGTTTTTATAAGGGCTGTTCCTGTTTAGAATTCTTTGTGAGAGGACACTGTCTATGATACGTCTGTTGACATTTTGAAAAGGGTATTGTAGTTCGACAACTTAGCTTTTTTTTTGTAAAAAAAAAAAGCCACATCATTGTATTTTAACTTAAGTATTTTGTTTTGTTTTAAATTGGACCAATGCAAGTCGACGTCTATCCTCCTCCAAAGAAAGCACTTCTGAATTAACTTTTATATAAAATGTTTATTATTTGTCAATCATCAAGCTAATTTTGGCAACAGTTTTTCTTATTTTCATGTGAGAAACAGTAAGGTCGACTCTCCATTAAAGCTCTTTCTAATGCTTGGTCTTCTACCAATCACGAAGTTCACAAATTTTTCAATTATACGTTAAGTAATTTTAATTTTAAATTTTAGATTTTTTTTTATTAAAAAATAATTTCTTTTGAGCCTTAAGTCAGCCGGCTCAATTTTGAACATTATCAGACTTTAGAGAAAAAGGAATGTCTGGCAAAGGGAGGTACCAAGCCGGGGATACGATCCGGGAAACCTCCGATAATCATAGGGGCCAAAAGTATGTCCAGAATTGGCCAGAATAGTTCCCATAATTGCTGAACACGGCATCCTGTAACGCTACCAATGCCGGCAGTCCTGGCGGGGACTTTGTCAAGGTCCCCTTACCAGGGGTTCGACAAGATCGGCAAATCTCCAGAAACCAGGATGAGCTCTCTCGCCACTCAGCCACGATGACCACGATGAGATGCCTGTATATTCACTTTGAAAACTCTGTTTGTTTGGAAGTGCATAACGCTATGATCTAGCCTGGCCTCCACACGAATTAGGGGGGGGGGGGACGAAATGGAGGAAAACTGATTAATTTTTAACTGCTCATCTTTAAAGCTGGAAAAAAATTGTCTACAAAGCTAGGTTTTAAAGTGAAATGTTTAATGTTTAATGTTTAATGTTCTCTTGATAAAATGTTGGTTGATAATGATAACTTGACAACTTGTCTACCGGAAGTCAGGGAGGAGGGGAGAAGGGAATGAGGCAAATAAGTAATTCGTCATGTGCTCATGTTTATGCTGGAAAAGTGTTGGGCGACAACTTTACTAGCAAGAGGGTGGAGGTAAATAAAGTTTAAAGTAAAATCTCGCTTAAAGTAATGCTTAAAGAAAAGTCTTGCTGGAAAAGACGTGAGGTGACAACTTCTCTACCGAAGGTGGGGAAGGGAGGGGCGGTAAGGTTTAAATTAAAATCTTGATTAAAGGAATCTTCGGGTGAAACTCTGCTGGCAAAATGTTGGTTGACAATTTCTGTACTGCAGGTGGGAAGGGTGGAATGGGGGGGGGGGGGGCTACCAGTTAAAGTGATTTATTCATCACCGTCACCGGCCTTGTTTAAAATAAAATCTTGACGGAAAACATGTTGTTGACATGAGAAGTTTGGTTGGTTTGACATTGACGAACGTCCGTTCAAGGAATCGGAAAAAATACAGGAACCTGCATTTTGTTAGTCTTAGGGCGGTTTCAGACAGACCACAAAACGCGCCACAATCGCACACACAATCTTTGGAGTTTTTGGAGCGTTTGTGGCGTACAAATCGCAATCTGTGGCAGATCAGGTTCCCCCCCTGCGGACCTTGATTCCCCCTGCGGACCTTAGCATAATATGGGTTATCGAGATTCCCACTACAGACTTCAAAATATTAAGGAACATCGAGATTCTCACTACGGGCTTCAACAGAAAAGGATTATCGCGATTCCCACTTCGGACTTGAATGGAATATGAATTATCGAGATTCCCACTGCGGACTTG